>JAQFWZ010000029.1:23819957-23842457 GCA_027789725.1 Dendropsophus ebraccatus
TCGGTGTTACACATGGATTCGTGCAGCTTCCTGTCAGGGGCGGAACTACCGCAGTAGCAGCCATAGCCGCTGCTACGGGGCCCGGCACATCAGGGGGCTGTCCTGGCTGTATACAACGCGCACACACACACACTGCTGTCCTGGCTGGATGTAAGTATATAAGTAATATATTATATTAATATTATTGGCGTGTTTGGAGGGGGGGGGGGGGCATTCAAAAGTTCGCTATGGGGCCCAGCCATTTCTAGTTACGCCCCTGCTTCCTGTTATTACTATACGCTGTAGTTTCCCCCCTGAGTAGGTCCAGATGGAAGATGTGTCCAGTATCCCCCTGTGTGATCAGCGCCTTACACTGCCCGGTCTGGGACTACCTGCCTGCAGCAGCCTCCGCTCTCTGTAATGGAGACCCAGCAAGGTGACCCCCCCCCCATCTGTCTATACACATCTTACCCCCCTGTATGTTATAGCACAGAGATCCCCTGAGCTCTCATGCTGACACGCTATAGCGCCCCCTATATCACAGACTTCACCCCTACCATAAGATTCCTTCAGTTCATCTGAGGTCTCCAATCTTTCCAGTTCGTGTTTCCTATTAAGCGGCGGATGCATCTTCTTCATTAATGATAATGCAGATAATGAGCAACGCATCGCAACGTCCTAACCCGGGAGCGGCACAGCAGAGACGAGGCGGTCGTGGTGGAGAGCACAAACACTGGTTTTTACATGGACCTGAGTTTCCCATAAAGCAACTTCAAATAGTGACAATAATATATTATTATTATTATTATTATTATTATTATTATTATTATTATTATTATTATTATTATTATATTAATTTGCTACATTTATAGATGTTATTCATTTCATGTTTATGTTATTTATTTATATATTTACTTATTTAATGTATTTATTTCTTTATTCTTATATATTTTTATGTATATTTTATTTTATATTTATTTCATAAATTATTTTCAATGTTTATTTGTACACGGATTTATTTATTATATTATTTTTTTGTTTCTTCTTTTATATATTTATTTATATATGGTTCTATTTATTCTTTTCTCTTTGAATTTATTTTTTTCTTTTATATATTTATATGTTTCTTTGTTTTTTTTTTATTTATTTACATATTTATTTATACCTTTATCCTCTTTGTTTATAAATTCTTTTTGCTGGTGAATCGTTGGCGTCGACCACAGATTTCATCGAAATTACTTTTCCACATGACAACCTCGGCTCTGCTACATCTACGCTTATAGACCCTAGGTGAAATCTTGATAGTTGCTAGGTCTTTTTTGCCAACTTTTTGCTTTCTCCTCCGCCCACACGGATCGACCCCCCCGGAGTTTCCTGGAGTCGGCCATGATTAAGTCTCTCTCCACCTTCCCACCCGAGGAGAACTCTCTGTGTGGATTGAATAGTGTCTCTTCTGTCATGGAGAACAGCAGGACAGATTGCTCTGGTATGGAGTCCCCATGTTCTCCGCTCTTTATCTCCATGGAAACGGGACCGGAATAGATTATTCTTTCCATATAGGTCACAATTATCAGGAGGAAGTTTGATACTTGGTGGGGTGGGGGGTGTCAGCATGCCGAGGGGGCTGGCAGGTATCGAAGCCGTCGGGAGCTAAGGATCTGCGTTCAACATCTTAAAGGAATAATTTTATGCATTGACATTATATCCGATGTAGCAGAGCCGAGTCGGTTCTTTCGCTCTTCAGCTTCTTTGTTCAGGTATTTGGTCCTATGCAAAGCAATGGCGGACATAGCGACGTTGCCGTACAGATGGTGAAATTTGCTTCAGCTTTCTTAGAATTTCCAAGAATGCAAATTTGCCAAAATTTTATGCAATTTTATGCTTTTTCTTACCCATATCCCAATCAAAAGGGGTCAAAAACGTCATAAATTTTGGCACCAATTTGAGCCAAAATTGTAATTGAATCTCCCCCATAATAAGTCTCAGAAATTCAGGCGTTAGTCACCAACTAGAGGCGGCCTTTACTGCCGCGACAAACTCAGCTCTGCTACATCGGAGACGCTAAAAGTGACTATATACATTATATGATGGATGCTTCAATGGCAGATGTTGGGGGGGAGAAGGATTGGAAAGTTGGATGTCAACAAGCACAATCCTTTTGTTCTAAGGGAAAATTAGCCGCTGCCAAAGATAACTGGCATTACTGGATAACATATGCACGCTCAACCAAACTCAGCATGCACGTAAATGGGGTCCGGAGACATTTCAGGTCACTTGATGTTTCTTCTGTGCTCTATGACACCCAACCAACTCAGCTCTGCTACATATATATATATATATATATATATATATATATATATATATATAATGCAGATTTGTGTGAGTGAAGTGACTTTCCCCTTGACAGTGAAGTGGCGGTGACCCCTGCCGGGAGGCGCTTCCTGCGTCGCTTATGTGTAAGTGCCTCATTTTACTCTAAAGCCTCAGAACACTTAAGTGGATGTTAAACTAAACGCGACGTCTCCCCGAGAGGAAGCATCGCAGCCGGATGGAAATCTTGAAATAATCCGGTGTCCGCGTATTCCAAGAATAACGCCAATTTGCATATAATATTATTCCTCTTCCAGGAATTTTATATCGCGTTGTATTTCTGTCCTGAAATCCTCTGTGCTGCTGGAAGGCCTCACTGTTCTCTGGTCTCCATCCAGTTCCTTTGTCACATGCCCTGTCCTTAGTTCTATCACAGATGTTACCAACACACGGGGGGAGATTTATCAAACGTGGTGTAAAGTGAAACTGGCTCCATTGCCCCTAGCAACCAATCAGATTCCACCTTTCATTTTCCAAAGAGTCTGTGAGGAATGAAAGGTGGAATCTGATTGGTTGCTAGGGGCAACTGAGACAGTTTCACTTTACACCATGGTTGAAAATTCTCCCCCACGGTGCATATTTACAGTACCTTACAGCGCTTCACAATTCTGCCATATAGTGCTTACATAATGGTGTCACAGAGTGCCGCACCCTGCTATATAATGCTGCCATACAGTGTGTAGATAATAATGGTGTTATATAGATATATCATTAATATACAATGGCACATAATACCGCCGTATAGTGGATACATAATTGTGCCATATCATAAAAATCATATCATAACACAAATATCATAACACAATGTTTTACATGGGGAAGTTATGCTGCCATATAATGCAAAGCTAATGATGTCATACAGTGAAGCTATAACAGTACTATACAGTACCACATAATACTGCCATATAATGCATAGATAGCGATGCCATACAATGAGGCTATAACAATACTACAGTATTATGGTATATAGTATTACTTAATACAGCCATATAATGCATAGATAGCGATGCCATACAATGAGGCTATAACAATACTACAGTATTATGATATATAGTATTACTTAATACAGCCATATAATGCATAGCTAATGATGCCATAAAGTGGCGCTTTAACAGTACTATACAATGCCACATAATACAGCCTTATATTATATAGGTAATGATGCCATATAGTTAAAATAGAACAGTACTGTACAGTGCCACATTATACCGCCATATATTGCAAAGATAATAGTTTACAATGAAGCTATACAGTATAAGGATGTTATAAGGATGTAAGTGCCACATAATTCTGCCATATAGCGTATAGATAATGGTTCACAGTAGCAATATGGAAGATTTATACCGTGACACATAATACTGCCATATACTGCAGCGATAATGACATCATGCAGTGAAGATATGATTGTGGTATACAGTACCAGGTAATACTGCCTTATACTGAAGAGGTAATGATGTTATTTGGTAAAAGGGTATTATACAGTGCCACATAATGCTGCCATATAGTGCATAGATAATGATTTACAGTGAAGCTATAATACCGCATAATAATGATGGTGAACTTATTACAGTGTTATAGGGGAGAAGGCACAGAACTGGCCCCATTATATGAAGTAAAAGGCACCACATTGGGAGCCAGGTTTGCACCTCACTACCCATTCTATAGGGCGTAATACTGCCATATAGTGCATAGATAATGATTTACAGTGAAGATATAATACCATAAACATATTACAGTGTTATAGAGGAGGAGGCACAGAACTAACCCCATTATATAAAGTGAAAGGCACCACATTGGGAGCCAGGTTTGTACCTCACTACCCATTATATACAGGGCATAATATCGCCATATAGTGCTTAGATAATGATTTACAGTGAAGATATAATACCATAAACATATTACAGTGTTATAGAGGAGGAGGCACAGAACTAACCCCATTATATAAAGTGAAAGGCACCATACTGGGAGACAGGTTTGTACCTCACTACCCATTATATACAGGGCATAATATCGCCATATAGTGCATAGATAATGATTTACAGTGAAGATATAATACCATAAACATATTACAGTGTTATAGAGGAGGAGGCACAGAACTAACCCCATTATATAAAGTGAAAGGCACCATACTGGGAGACAGGTTTGTACCTCACTACCCATTATATACAGGGCATAATCTCGCCATATAGTGCATAGATAATGATTTACAGTGAAGATATCATACCATAAAGATATTACAGTGTTATAGAGGAGGAGGCACAGAACTAACCCCATTATATAAAGTGAAAGGCACCATACTGGGAGCCAGGTTTGCACCTCACTACCCATTCTATAGAGCATAATACTGCCATATAGTGCATAGATAATAGGAGTAGGAACTGCACCATTCTCTTTAGGTTAGGCCTATGGGTGGGCAGCCAGCCTCCTCGTACACACACCTGCGAATGTTTGACCGCCCACCTGCCCCCCCCCCCCCCTTTCCCGTTAGCCGCCAAATCGGGATTTTTAAAGACATTAAGTTCTCAGTGTATAAGTGAGATAAACAAGGTCCCCTCGGAATCCACCAGCTGTTCCCTGCCGCTCTTCAAAGGGAGAGGGAAGCATTTCTCATGTATACTTTAGTCTGTCTGGCTTGTGTTTTCATCTTCAGTGTATAAGCTTCAGGAGCCTTTGAAGGCTAAAAATATACCGTATCCAAGTCTTTAACCCCGTGATTCCCTCGCCTTAATCTGGGCACATTTCCCCTGCGAGATTCCGGGCATAGACATAGGCTGTAGAAAAAAAAAACTGATTTTTTGAAAGAAAAGGAACTTTAAGGGTTTTCCCATGTGAGGAGTTTTTGGCATTCTGATAGGATATTATACCGTAGACGTGTGATCAGAGGGAGTGAGAGCGCTGGGATCGCCGCTGATCCTGAGATTAGGGTTGGTTCCAGATGTAGAGGTGGCCGCGCATGCGCGGTGGGAGACGCTGATCTAAGGACGAGTCTGATGCTAGAACACGAATACCGATAGTCCGGATATCGGTGGAATAATCTCGTAAACTGGATCAAATCAGATCAAAAATGGCCGAGTGAGGGGCGTTCCTGGGCGGGGCTTAAATATACCGATTTTGGATTGTTAGGCGTTTCCAAACATGTGAAAACCATAGACTGTAATGGAGACTGGTAGGAATGATGAGGAATGTGACCCTATCTGATCTCCCGGTCTCTGTATATAAGAGCAGTGTGCCGGAAGGTCATGTGACCCTATCTGATCTCCTGGTCTCTGTATATGAGCAGTGTGCTGTAAGGTCATGTGACCCTATCTGATCTCCTGGTCTCTGTATAAGAGCAGTGTGCTGTAAGGTCATGTGACCATATCTGATCTCCTGGTCTCTGTATATGAGCAGTGTGCTGTAAGGTCATGTGACCCTATCTGATCTCCCAGTCTTCTCTGTATATAAGATCAGTGTGTCTGAAGGTCATGTGACCCTATCTGATCTCCTTCTCTGTATATAAGAGCACTGTACCTGAAGGTCATGTGACCCTATCTGATCTCCTTCTCTGTATATAAGAGCAGTGTACCTGATGGTCATGTGACCCTATCTGATCTCCTTCTCTGTATATAAGAGCAGTGTGTTGTAAGGTCATGTGACCCTATCTGATCTCCTGGTCTCTGTATATGAGCAGTGTGCTGTAAGGTCATGTGACCCTATCTGATCTCCTGGTCTCTGTATATGAGCAGTGTGCTGTAAGGTCATGTGACCCTATCTGATCTCCTGGTCTCTGTATATGAGCAGTGTGCTGTAAGGTCATGTGACCCTATCTGATCTCCTGGTCTCTGTATAAGAGCAGTGTGCTGTAAGGTCATGTGACCATATCTGATCTCCTGGTCTCTGTATATAAGAGCAGTGTGCCGGAAGGTCATGTGACCCTATCTGATCTCCCAGTCTTCTCTGTATATAAGATCAGTGTGTCTGAAGGTCATGTGACCCTATCTGATCTCCTTCTCTGTATATAAGAGCACTGTACCTGATGGTCATGTGACCCTATCTGATCTCCTTCTCTGTATATAAGAGCAGTGTACCTGATGGTCATGTGACGCTGTCTGATCTCCTTCTCTGTGTATAAGAGCAGTGTACCTGATGGTCATGTGACCCTATCTGATCTCCCAGTCTCCATCTCTGTATATAAGATCAGTGTGCCTGAAGGTCATGTGACCCTACCACAAAGGGGTCAGGCTTTGTGAGAACCCCGCAGTATCAGTTTTTCTGGAGTGTTTCTTTAAGGAAACCAAGAAGGCTTGAGCCGTCCTTGCCGTCCACCCCTGATTCCCCCCCACCCCCTCACATGACTCTGTCCAGATAGCGGCAGTGATGATCGCTGCAGGGAACACTAAGTGCACATTCCTAGTCCGGAGCAGCGCTCTCTGCTAATCACGCTGCCAGATTCTCACTAATTACCCGCACCGCATTCACAATATATCATAATGATAAGTATTTGCTGGCAATTAGCAGAATGTGAGGACGCGGCGTAATACCTGCAGAACGCCACCGCCGCCGCTGAACACGTAAGGAATGTTTAATGCTCGGCTGAGGAGGAATATTACAGCTTCTTAAAGGAAATTGGCAGGTACCCAACCGTCCTCACTAATGGGCACCCTGAGTACGTCAACTCCGATAGGATCCTAACTGTACGCGAACGACTGTGGGCGATGCAGGATATAACACCAAAAGAGAGAGCGCTGCTCCGGAAGCAGAGGGAAGGCGGGATGCTCCAAAATATATTCAGTATAATTCACATAGCAGGTCTAGCTCTGCTATGTCTGCTTCACTAGAGCAGTACCAGTGGTGCCCAGACTCAACCAGGGGAGCCACTCACCCACTATCCAACCATCCAGACATTTTCACTTAAAGTGTCACTTTTGTTTCAATTTTTATTTTTATTTTTTGCAGAAATCAATAGTCCAGGCGATTTTAAGAAACTTTGTAATTGGGTTTATTAGGCAAATATGCCATTATCTGCATTTAAAAAGACTTTCCCCAGGTCCCCCCCCCCCTCCCCCCTCTCTCTCATTCACTGCTCATTATCAGGAAATCTTGACTCTTTTACACAGTGTGTAAACCTATGGAGAGGGGAGGAGGGAGATTAGTCGTCAGCAGAGAGCAGAGAACAAAGGATTACACAGCGGGAGCTGTATGAAAGTCGGTATTCAGAGGTCAGACAGGTCAGTGCTGACTATAAGAAGAGAGAGCTGGTGATGTAGCTGTAAATTAACTCTTTAAGGTCCTCTTTTGGTGCCTCATCACCCTCCACCCCTCCCCTCTCCATAGAGAACAATGAAGACAGGGGGGAGAGCTTCAAACTGCTTTTTCATGTTAAAAATGCATTTTTCGGCTAATAAACCCAATTACATAGTTTCTTAAAATGGCCTGTACTATTGATTTCTGCAAAAAAAAAAATAAAATAAAATAAATAAAAATAAACAACAGTGACACTTTAAAAATGATACTGGTGGCCAAATGACAAACTCAGCTCGGCTACACTGATATTTTAATTGTTGATATAAAACTCAACCAATGTTTCAGACACGATCATGATCTTGCATAATCCCGAAAGAAAAGATAGTTATTATAGACCTATCTGTTTCTGGGAAAGCTGGGTGATCACCAAAATGGGCACCATTACGTTTCCACACAGAGTTGTCACCCGGCTCTGATTGATAAATCTGACTACCATTATAAAATAGGTTACAGTTCCCACCCAGGTTGTTCTTACCCAGCTTTCCCCAAATCCTGAAGGACACATCTACTACTTTGCTGGAGTATGGGAAAGCTGAGTGATACCATTATATCTCCAACCATGGCTGTCCCGCAGCTTTCCCAGATTCCATTTGGAGTCATAGCTGGATTTTCCTTTCAGGACTATAGAAAAGCTGGGTGCTCCGACATTTATCCTATATAAAGATGTAGGGATTCTTGACGCACACGCGTTTCCTGCTCTGACATCTCCGGTGTGAGGCGTGAAATGAGCCGATGTCCCAGAATGACGCAGAGTAGGGTTTAGTTGTAAGCCCGCTCTAGGGGGGATGACTCAGGCTACACATAAATGGCTTCCCTTCTATAAATGGACCGGGACAGGATGTGTAATTATCTGTACCGCATGGGGAGGGGATTACATAGGAACTATCTGCACCCCCCTAATCTTGGCTATAAAAGTAAAAGTTACAACTTTACAATATTTCGCCTTCACGTCGAATTCTGTGCGGTCTATAAACAAAATCTGAAAAATCTGGAAACCATCAGCAGGTAGGGTAACTGCTGTTGATGGATCTTATTAATTAATAACATAGAAATGCATACAGACTATTCAGACTCACAGCTAAGACTGAGCACTACACTCTCAGCAACCACCAACCCATTGCACAGAGGGGCCTATACTATATACAGACCCTAGTAGCGCAGGGCATACCTAACTATTATGTGAGGGTACAGAGGGGCCTGATACTATATAGAGACCTTACTACTACATATAGGGGCACAGAGCATACCTAACTATTATGTGAGAGCACAGAGAGGCCTGATACTATATGAGGACTGCACAGAGGGGGCTAACTACTATACAGAGACCTTGCTACTATTTAGGAGGAACAGAGCATACCTAACTATTATGTGAGGGCACAGAGGGGCCTGATACTATATGAGGACTGCATAGAAGGGCCTAACTACTATATAGAGACCTTACTACTATATAGGGGCACAGAGCATACCTAACTATTATGTGAGAGCACAGAGAGGCCTGATACTATATGAGGACTGCACAGAGGGGGCTAACTACTATACAGAGAACTTACTACTATTTAGGAGGAACAGAGCATACCTAACTATTATGTGAGGGCACAGAGGGGCCTGATACTATATGAGGACTGCATAGAAGGGCCTAACTACTATATAGAGACCTTACTACTATTTAGGAGGAACAGAGCATACCTAACTATTATGTGAGGGCACAGAGGGGCCTGATACTATATGGGGACGGAGGGGCCTAACTACTACATAGAGACCATAGTACTATTTCGGGGCACAAAGCATATCTAACTATTATGTGAGGGCACAGAGCGCCTTGATACTATATGGGGACAGAGGGGCCTAACTACTATATAGACCCTTAGTACTATTTAGGGGCACATAGCATATCTAACTATAATGTGAGGGCACAGAAGGGCCTGATACTATATGGGGACAGAGGGGCCTAAACTATATAGAGACCTTACTACTATATAGGGGCACAGAGCATACCTAACTATTTTGTGAGGGCAGACAGGGGGCTGGTACTATATGGAACTGCACAGAGGGGCTTAACTACTATATAGAGACCTTACTACTATTTAGGGGGACAAAGCATACCTAACTATTATGTGAGGGCACAGAGGGGCCTGATACAATATGGGGGCAGAGGGGCCTAACTACAATATAGAGACCTTACTACTATTTAGGGGCACATTTCTTATCTATTATGTGAGGGCACGGAGGGGCCTGATACTATATGAGGACTGCACAGAGGGGCCTATACTATATAGAGACCTTACTACTATTTAGGGGGACAGAGCATACCTAACTATTATGTGAGGACACAGAGGGGCCTGATACAATATGGGGACAGAGGGGCCTATACTATATAGAGACCTTACTACTATATAGGGACACAGAACATTCCTAACTATTATGTGAGGGCAGAGAGGGGCCTGATACTATATGGGGACTGCACAGAGGGGCCTATACTATATAGAGACCTTACTACTATATAAGGGACAGGAACAAATACAAGAAACAGCACCACTCTAGTTTACATGGCTGCATGTGTGATTACA
Source organism: Dendropsophus ebraccatus (assembly GCA_027789725.1). Taxonomy (NCBI): domain Eukaryota; kingdom Metazoa; phylum Chordata; class Amphibia; order Anura; family Hylidae; genus Dendropsophus; species Dendropsophus ebraccatus. Next base: position 23,830,157 of record JAQFWZ010000029.1, read on the forward strand.
ACTCAACCCCAATTACTAGTCGATCTGCAATACAGGATACAACCACATGGGGGAACAGTGGCGCTATTTCTAGATTTTTTTTTTGCTATTAATTGTTAATTTCCCCTTATTTGTCAAGCAATCCTACATATTGGCATCAACTGGTACTACCAGGGTCAACATGCGGGCGCGATAGATGACGTAGGAGAAGGTTGATCCATTCACATCTGCCGCTCTGACACCCATGGTTGCCTTCACAGCTGAAATCATACAGAGTGATGGTAGCAGAGCTGCCTCGGGGGGGCTCATCATGCAGACTCGACATCTCCAGGTTGCACGTTTTGCAGCAGTGCTGCGTGTGACGGAATGTGTAGAGTCGGTCTGCACCCTCTACAGCCCGCTCACCCATAGCTAACAAGGTTACTTGGAGAGGTGACACGCTAGGCAGATAATTCCAGTTAATGAGGCGTCAGGTGACGGGCGTCTCGCGCCTCATACAGCAGAACGCACTGCGCTGCCCAGGGTTAAAGGGTTCCTCGCCGCCAATAATAAGATAATTTATTTGTAAATAAATTAAAATGGCAGAAAAATAAATAAAACGCTGGGTAGGCGGCTACGTGCGGAGGCCGGCTGGCTGAGAGAGTCACTGCGCAGGGTGGAAATGTTCTGTACTCATGCCAGGAGCCGAACTGCGTGAGAAGGAGATGTCACTTCCACTCAGTGGACAGAAGGGGACACCGTCTCATCTAAATTCACCATAAAAGCTTAAAATCAGATAATGGTCCCCATGACAACACCTCCTGCGCTCCGACAGTCCTCAGCTACTGTATCTACGTCACTACCATAGACTTTGACTATAGTGGCAGTGCGTATGCTTGACGATCGCTCCAATCAGATGGAGGATAAGGGACCCCTCTTCTCATATACCTCTAGTAGGACCCCCAGTGATCATATACCTGTTATCTGATAGTGAAGGACTGGACTGGATCTCTAACAGTCTAATAGACTAGGAAAGGATTAGTAGCGCGTATGCTCACCAATCAATCACAACACCATTGGCGTGATTGACTGGACCCCCAACATTCATACACATCATCACCTGAAGGACTGGTCATAGTGACCGAGCACTGTATTCCACCATTTACAACCAAGCACTGTACTCGGCCAGCTACATCAGCCCTAAAGACTAGATTGGCTGCGCGTATGCTCAACCACCACTCTATACAAACAGGGGGGTATGTAACCCTCAATGAAGTGACCAATGAGATAACCACAGAGCATTTATCATCTAGGACTCATAGTGACCGAGCACTGTTTTCTGCTATTTATAACCAAGCACTGTACATGGCCAGCTACATCAGCCCTAAAGACTAGATTGGCAGCGCGTATGCTCAACCATCACTCTATACAAACAGGGGGGTATGTAACCCTCAATGTTGTGACCAAAGAGATGACCACAGAGCATTTATCATCTAGGACTCATAGTGACCGAGCACTGTATTCTGCTATCTATAGCCAAGCACTGTACCATCTACACAAGTCCTATAAGGACTCTCACAGCCATAATAAATGAGTGGATATCTCTGTCTGTCTCCTAGGTTTTGAATGGACCAGCAATGCGTATGCTCAACCACCACTCTTTTTCAATGGGGAGACGGGACCCCAATTATAATAATTAGTAGGACCCTGGACTTATCATCTATAAGGACTCAACAAATTCATAATAACCAAGGGTTGTACTCAGTTATCTCAGTCAGTCTCATTAACTCTAGAGTAGCAATGTGTATGCACAACCACCACTGCATTAAATGGTAGTAACCCCCCCCCCCCTCCAGTGATCAGAGACTTATCTCCTACCCAGGGTAAAAATCCCTTTAAAACTCATTCTGATTGGCTGTTACTGTATGAGGTGTGGTGAGAGAGATCTACCACAGCACAGGAACTATAAAGCATGTTCACTACAGTCTTTTTTTATATAAAGCATGCCTACTACAGTCTCTTCATATAAAGCATGCCCATTACAGTCTCTTTATATATATAAAGCATGCCCACTACAGTCTCTTTATATAAAGCACGCCCACTACAGTCTCTTTATATAAAGCATGCCCACTACAGTCTCTTTATATACAATCATATTCAAGAATGAGTACATTCTAAAGGACAGATGTATGGACTGTGTATAGCATGCCCACTACAGTCTCTTTATATATAAAGCATGCCCACTACAGTCTCTTTATATATGACACTTGCCCACTAGTCTCTATATATGTAAAGCATGCCCACTACAGTCTCTTTATATATAAAGCATGCCCACTACAGTCTCTTTATATATAAAGCACACCCATTACAGTCTCGTTATATATAAAGCATGCCCACTACAGTCTCTTTATATATAAAGCACGCCCACTACAGTATGTTTATATATAACGCACACCCGCTACAGTCTCTTTTTACATAAAGCATGCCCACTACAGTCTCTTTATATACAATCGTATTCAAGAATGAGTACCTTCTAAAGGACAGATGTATGGACTGTGTATAGTATGAGACAGTATATAGTATATACACTTGTTGCATTCAGCGCTGACACATAGAGCATCGCCGTTGAGACGCGCCCAGCTGCTCGGCTCTGCTACATTCCCCACTCGATTATTATGTATCATCTCTTATCTTCTGACAATATTTGTTACAGACACAACCGACTGTTTTATCAACTTTTGGAGATTTTTTCGTGCAATAGACCAAGTTCCCATCTGATGTAATGTGCGCGGTGCGACAGCTTGTCTCCCTTACAGGAATAAATAAACTTTAATTAACTCTACGTGTCCTGTATATTTGATGCTCGGAGCCTCCTCGGTAATGTAACACCTGCTGCTGGCATTTATGGAACCCAAGATGTGTCACTGTTCTGTTATATGCGGCACAGGCCTGTTATATAGAGTGAGTGCGGAACAAGCGAGGGAGAAGCCTCATACAGGGGGGCTGGTCGGGGCTGCGTAAATCATACGAAGCACATAGCCATGTATTATCGGTAATTATACTCATTTTACCATTAGGTGGCGCTATAAGAAATTACATAGCACATCTGTGATTTGTTACACAGTGTTCTATCCCCGCCCACTGTGGTTACATAGTGTTCTATCCCCGCCCACTGTGGTTACTTAATGTTCTATCCCCGCCCACTGTGGTTACATAGTGTTCTATCCCCGCCCACTGTGGTTACTTAATGTTCTATCCCCGCCCACTGTGGTTACATAGTGTTCTATCCCCGCCCACTGTGGTTACTTAATGTTCTATTCCCGCCCACTGTGGTTACATAGTGTTCTATGCCGCCCACTGTGGTTACATAGAGTTCTATCCCCGCCCACTGTAGTTACATAGAGTTCTATCCCCGCCCACTGTAGTTACATAGAGTTCTATCCCCGCCCACTGTGGTTACATAGTGTTCTATCCCCGCCCACTGTAGTTACATAGTGTTCTATCCCCGCCCACTGTGGTTACATAGTGTTCTATCTCCGCCCACTGTGGTTAGATAGTGTTCTATCCCCGCCCACTGTGGTTACATAGTGTTCTATCCCCGCCCACTGTGGTAACATAGTGTTCTATCCCCGCCCACTGTGGTTACATAGTATTCTATCCCCACCCACTGTAATTACATAGTGTTCTATCCCCGCCCACTGTGGTTACATAGTGTTCTATCCCCGCCCACTGTGGTTACATAGTGTTCTTTCCCCGCCCACTGTGGTTACATAGTGTTCTATCCCCGCCCACTGTAGTTACATAGAGTTCTATCCCCGCCCACTGTGGTTACATAGTGTTCTATCCCCGCCCACTGTAGTTACATAGAGTTCTATCCCCGCCCACTGTGGTTACATAGTGTTCTATCCCCGCCCACTGTAGTTACATAGTGTTCTATCCCCGCCCACTGTAGTTACATAGAGTTCTATCCCCACCCACTGTGGTTACATAGTGTTCTATCCCCGCCCACTGTGGTTACATAGTGTTCTATCCCCGCCCACTGTAGTTACATAGAGTTCTATCCCCACCCACTGTGGTTACATAGTGTTCTATCCCCGCCCACTGTGGTTACATAGTGTTCTATCCCCGCCCACTGTAGTTACATAGAGTTCTATCCCCACCCACTGTGGTTACATAGTGTTCTATCCCCGCCCACTGTGGTTACATAGAGTTCTATCCCCGCCCACTGTGGTTACATAGTGTTCTATCCCCGCCCACTGTGGTTACATAGTGTTTTATCCCCGCCCACTGTGGTTACATAGTGTTCTATCCCCGCCCACTGTAGTTACATAAAGTTCTATCCCCACCCACTGTGGTTACATAGTGTTCTATCCCCGCCCACTGTGGTTACATAGTGTTCTATCCCCGCCCACTGTGGTTACATAGTGTTCTATCCCCGCCCACAGTGGTTACATAGTGTTCTATCCCCGCCCACTGTGGTTACATAGTGTTCTATCCCCGCCCACTGTGGTTACATAGTGTTCTATCCCCGCCCACTGTGGTTACATAGTGTTCTATCCCCGCCCACTGTGGTTACATAGTGTTCTATCCCCGCCCACTGCAGCTAACAGCTAGATCTTCTCCCTCTCTGAAATACTTAATTTCACCAGTGCTGGTGCTGCAGAGATACTAATAAGTTCACAAACTGATCACAGCTGATCAATTGAAGGGATTATTTGAAGAGGAGAACCCCTTTAACAGGCTGCAGGGTCTTCTGTTCCACCACACTGCCTAGAAATACTATAAAAGGCTTAGAACGGACAATCATACTTTTTTGTTGACTCTTAGCCTAAATTCCATCAGCCGTTTGGGCCAAATCAGACAAGACTCAGCTGCTGGCTAATTGGGTTTTATTTCTTTCCGCCGTACTCGATAATGATCTGGATCTCCAGGATGGATATCAAGTGTCAGATCATCCCGGTCCCATAAACAGGGAGACACAGGGCCAAGAACGGCCATAGCCCGGAGTGATGAATACCTCGGCTATCTCCCCCCAACAGTCACTGCAATAGTCGACGACGCCACAGCGCCTAACTCTCCTCCTGCGGGGTAAAGCTGTCAACGCTTTGTAAGGGCGCAGTTATAAATAAGTTTTACCTCATTAGAATTGATTTCCTATGCAAATGAGCGCTCATTATCTTGTTGCAACTACCGCTGACATACAATACATCGAAAGAAAATCGGATAAAATAAAATAAAAAAAAGGTTGAGTTCTGCTCTGAGGCTCTTACCATGTCACTTCACTTAATTCAGCCCACAAAGTCATATTTAATATAAATGTCATTGGGGCGTTATGGTTCTGGTGGTGTAATACTGTACATACACTTGGGGCTTTACTACAGCCGCCTGACACCAATCTCAGAAGCGATTAGTATGGAAAGGTCACGTTAACCCTATAGGAAACAGATCAAGAGGATATAATGTCTTTAATAAAGCTATGCCAACCTATAGAGCACAACCTGTCACTCACCAGCTCTAGCAGAACTACAAATCCCAGCCAAAGGGTATCACAGCATGTTGGGTATGGTAGATCTATCACACTAACACTGAAATCACTGATCTATTTCTCTAACACTGAAATCACCAATCTATTACACTAAGGGCCGGTTCACACAGAGCAAACACGGCGCAATTCCCATCGTGCTCAGTGTGCTGCTTTGAGTGAATGGGAGAGCGAACGACATGTTCATTCTTTGAGCGGAGAGGAATGCGCTCTCCCATTTGCTCAAAGCAGGACACTGAGCACAGCGGGATTCCGCGGCGGAGAGCAGTGTTTGCTCAGTGTGAACAGGCCCTAACACTGGAATCATTGATCTATTACACTAACACTGGAATCATTGATCTATTACACTAACACTGGAATCACTGATCTGTTACACTAACACTGGAATCATTGATCTATTACACGAACACTGGAATCACGATCTATCACACTAACACTGGAATCACTGATTTATTACACGAACACTGGAATCATTGATCTATTACACTAAACCTGGAATCACTGTTCTATTACACGAACACTGGAATCACTGATCTATTACACGAACACTGGAATCACTAATCTATTACACGAACACTGGAATCACTAATCTATTACACAAACACTGGAATCACTGATCTATCACACTAACACTAGAATCACTGATTTATTACACGAACACTGGAATCAGTGATCTATTACACTAACACTGGAATCACTAATCTATTACACGAACACTGGAATCACTGATCTATTACACTAACACTGGAATCACTGATCTATTACACTAACACTGGAATCATTGATCTTTTACACTAACACTGGAATCACTGATCTATTACACTAACACTGGAATCACTGATCTATTACACTAACACTGAAAACACTGATCTGTTACACTAACACTGGAATCCCTAATCTATTACACGAACACTGGAATCACTGATCTATGACATGAACACTGGAATCACTGATGTATCACACTAACACTGGAATCACTGATCTATTACACTAACACTGGAATCACTTATCTATTACACTAACACTGAAAACACTGATCTGTAACACTAACACTGGAATCACTTATCTATTACATGAACACTGGAATCACTGATCTATTTCACTAACACTGGAATCACTGATCTATTACACTAACACTGGAATCACTGATCTATGACATGAACACTGGAATCACTGATGTATCACACTAACACTGGAATCACTGATCTATTACATGAACACTGAAATCACTGATGTTTCATACTAACACAGGAATCACTGATCTATTACACGAACACTGGAATCACTGATGCATTACACTGACACTGGAATCACTAATCTTATACACTAACACTGGAATCCCTGATCTATTACACTAACACTGGAATCACTGATTTATTACACTAACACTGGAATCACTGATCTATTACACTAACACTGGAATCACTGATCTATTACACTAACACTGGAATCACTGATCTATTACACTAACACTGGAATCACTGATTTATTACACTAACACTGGAATCACTGATCTATTACACTAACACTGGAATCACTGATCTATTACACTAACACTGGAATCACTGATCTATCACACTAACACTGGAATCACTGATTTATTACACTAACGCAGGAATCACTGCTCTATTTCTCTAACACTGGAATCACTGATCTATTACACTAACACTAGAATCACTGATCTAGTATACTAACACTGCAATCACTGATCTATCACACTTGCACCGGAATCACTTATTTATTACACTAACACTGGAACTACTGATCTATCACACTTACACTGAAATCACTGATCCATTACACTAATACAGGAATCACTAACCTATTACACTAACACTGGAATCACTGCTCTATTTCTCTAACACTGGAATCACCGATCTGTTACACTAACACTGGAATCACTGATCTATTACACTAACACTGGAATCACCGATGTGTTACACTAACACTGGAATCACTGATCTATTACACTAACACTGCACTCAATGATCTATCACACTAACACTGGAATCACTGATCTATTACAGTAACACTGGAATCACTGATCTATTACACCAACACTGGAATCACTGATTTATTACACTAACAATGGAATCACTGATCTGTTACACTAACACTGGAATCACTGATCTATTACACTAACAATGGAATCACTGATCTGTTACACTAACACTGGAATCACTGATCTGTTACACTAACACTGGAATCACTGATCTGTTACACTAACACTGGAATCACTGATCTCTTACACTGACAACCTACGCAGGATTGGGTGACTGCTCTGGGGGTCATGGAAAAGAGGGGGTGGGGCATAACAACTGGTCCCTTAATAATAAGAAGAGCATGTAGAGGGCCCCGTATCAGTCTTTTCTATGGAGCTGCAGTCTCCTCTGTATATGTCACTGGTTATGTCTGTGTGTCAGTGTCCTCGCATTCTATTCAGTGCAATGCTTCCCGGACTACAATTCACCCTGTTGACCCACAAAGCAGCCACCAATAAGAAAGATGGAAAATGAGATTGGCCGACGGGTTTCACAGCTGCTCCCAGATGCATTTACATCCCTGAAATCCCTAAATTTACAGAGGGAGAAGCCGGTTGAGGGGATAAAGAAGTGTGAGAAGGGATCAATGAGAATCCGGGAGATCTGATGGACTGACACCATGAAACTCCCAGGGACCGCGTCCGTCCACCAACACTTTTATTTTAGCCTGAATTTTTAACTTCACTGTTTTTCATGTTTTTTTCCCCCTCCTATAAATCCCTGAAGGTTCTTTAATCAGAACGGTTCTGTCTGTACAAGCGCAGAAAGCCTGCCAACAAATGGCAATTTATTCTCCGAACATAAGAGCCGGGAGAAGGCGAGCGGCGGGGATCAGATGGTGGGCCGGCCAGGATGTCAAGGGGAGGGGGATGGGGGAGGGGGAGGGGGGTTCTATATCTACAGTTATTATAATTGGATGTTTACATAGTTTTATAGTATATTAGTAATTTAAAAAAAAAACATTAAGTGCATGATATATAACTAATTGGAATTATCTATAATATAGTAATAATAATAATAATAACAATAATAATAATAATAATAATAATAATAATATAAAAATAAAATAAAATTATATAGTAATAAAATAAAACAAATAATATATTTAAATATATAAAAAATAATAAATTATATATATATATATATATATATATATATATATATATATAAATGTATATATTACTAAAAACTAACATAAACATAAACTTTTACTGCAGTGTGTGAACACGTCCGCACATAATGCTTAGCCGGGGGCTCCCAACTCCCATCATGTGCAGACGGCTATACTGCTATACAGGTTGCAGGGTTGGGGCTGTGGTAAATAAGAGGGTGATGTACATTGCACATGGTGGGTGGGGGACCGGCTATAGATTTTGCATTGGGGACTCAGGAGCTTCATGTTTGTGTTCCGTGTGATTATATAATAATAATAATAATAATAATAACAACAATAACAGAAAAATAATGATAATAATAATAATAAATAAATAAATAAAAACACAGAATAAATAATAAAAATATATCAAATATGAATGATGCTATAGCTAAAAATAAACATAAAAAAATAAATAAAATAATAATAATAATAATAATAATAATAATAATAAAAAATATGAATTTATTTGATTGTTAAATGAGTGTTATTAAGGTTATCAAATAAAAATATATAAATATATCTATACTGATCCCTATAGGGCTGGATATGACTGATAATCTCTGTACAGCGCTGCGGTATATGTTGGTGCTATACAGTATATCTATACTGATCCCTATAGGGCTGGATGTGACTGATAATCTCTGTACGGCGCTGTGGTATATGTTGGTGCTATATAACTATACTGATCCCATAGGGCTGGATGTGACTGATAATCTCTGTACAGCGCTGTGGTATATGTTGGTGCTATATATCTATACTGATCCCATAGAGATAGATGTAACTGATAATCTCTGTACGGCGCTGCGGTATATGTTGGTGCTATATAACTATACTGATCCCATAGGGCTGGATGTCTTTGATAATCTCTGTACAGCGCTGTGGTATATGTTGGTGCTATATATCTATACCGATCCCATAGGGCTGGATGTCTTTGATAATCTCTGTACGGCGCTGTCGTATATGTTGGTGCTATATATCTATACTGATCCCATAGGGCTGGATGTAACTGATAATCTCTGTACAGCGCTGTGGTATATGTTGGTGCTATATAACTATACTGATCCCTATAGGGCTGGATGTGACTGATAATCTCTGTACAGCGCTGTGGTATATGTTGGTGCTATATAACTATACTGATCCCTATAGGGCTGGATGTGACTGATAATCTCTGTACAGCGCTGTGGTATATGTTGGTGCTATATATCTATACTGATCCCATAGAGATAGATGTAACTGATAATCTCTGTACGGCGCTGTGGTATATGTTGGTGCTATATATCTATACTGATCCCATAGGGCTGGATGTGACTGATAATCTCTGTACAGCGCTGTCGTATATGTTGGTGCTATATATCTATACTGATCCCTATAGGGCTCGATATGACTGATAATCTCTGTACAGCGCTGTGGTATATGTTGGTGCTATATATCTATACTGATCCCATAGAGATAGATGTAACTGATAATCTCTGTACGGCGCTGCGGTATATGTTGGTGCTATATATCTATACTGATCCCATAGGGCTGGATGTGACTGATAATCTCTGTACAGCGCTGCGGTATATGTTGGTGCTATATGAATAATAACATAGTACACATATACATAAGGCAGTGCTGGCGCCTCCACCCTCCCCTCCGCCCCTCCAGTGCTTGGGGTTTTAGCGGAGCGAGTTTTGTTTTTGTTGTGGAATCCGATCGCGGCCGATAGCGACTCTGCGGCGGAGGAGACTTCACCCAAGAGCCATTAGAAGATGAAGTTGTTGACTGAGCTCCAGCTTGGCACCGTCCGCGGCTTCCATTACCCGTCCTGCAGAGGAACACACTGTTGCGGCATCACTTGTTGATGACCGCTACCTCTCTGCTGTTCCGGAATAGTGTACGGCGCCCACGGGGAGGCAACGCAGCAGGTTTACCACACATTGTAATATCAGGTTCAGCGACAAACTCGGCTCTGCTACACCTGACACGCTCGACACTGCTCAGCATCTCTTAATCTCAGTCAGTTAATAGTTGATCTCGGCTATCACATACCTTCACGCTACTCCACAGTGATGGGGTAGATTAGCTCCGCAGTAATCCATTCACAGATGTAGCAGAGCTGAAGTTGTCAGTGAAGCTTTAGGGCGTTGCAGAGGATGAAGTGAGTTTCATTGCGGCGGTTGGTAAAACCTCAGTCATGGTGGGTTGTGGTAAACGACAAAGTCAGCTCTGCTACATCTGTAGAGAATCTCTATCCAGCTTAATAACTTTACATTCTATGCTGTCGCCACTGGGATTCAGGTTAAATGACGCAGTCAGCTCTGCTACATCTGTACCATTCCAGACCCACATACTGTTCCCATACTGATTTCATTGGGCTTCATATGCAAACATTATTAGGTATAAGACGCAATCAGCTCTGCTACATCCGTAATATTCACATCCCACATACTGCTCCCATTCTGTTGTCACTGGGAGTCATATACAAACATTACTAGTTATAAGCACACCATCAGCTCTGCTACATCTGTAATAATCAAATCCCATATAGTGTTCCCATACTGCCGTCACTGAGAGTCATATATAAACATTATTAGGTATAAGACAAGATCTGTAATATTCGTGTCCTATATAGTGCTACTATACTGTCATTGGGTTCCATTGCCAATGTAGTTAGATAAAGCACACAATCAGCTCTGCTACATCTGTTACATTCAAGACCCCCATGCTGCTCCCATACTGATTTCTTTGGGCTTCATGTGTCAATGTAGTAAGGTAAATGACACAATCAGCTCTGCTACATCTGTAATATTCACATCCCATATACTGTTCCCATTCTGTTGTCATTAGGCTTCACATGCAAACATTATTATGTATAAGACACAATCAGCTCTGCTACATCTGTAATATTCATGTCCCATATAGTACTACTATACTGTCATTGGGTTCCATTGTCAATGTAGTTAGATAAATCGCGCAATCAGCTCTGCTACATCTGTTACATTCACGTCCCATATACTGTTCACATACTGTTATTGGGATTGTGTGTTACATGACGCAGTCAGCTCTGCTACGTGTGTAACATTCACATCCCATATACTATTCCCATACTGTTTTTGGGATTGTTTGTTACATGACGCAGTCAGCTCTGCTACATCTGTCACATTCAGGTCCCATATACTATTCCCATACTGTTATTGAGATTGTGTTACATGACGCAGTCAGCTCTGCTACATCTGTAACATTCAAGTCCCATATACTGTTCACATACTGTTATTGGGATTGTGTGTTACATGACGCAGTCAGCTCTGCTACATCTGTAACGTTCCTATCTCTCCGGAGTTTCGGAATGCTATAAACTGTTCTCATCCTGTTTTTGTCTTCATCTGTCAGGGAGATAAATGACGCAGTCAGCTCTGCTACATCTGTGAATTCCAGTCTGTATTCCTTACACATTCCTATATACTCTTCCCAAAGCTGTAGACAATGGGCTTCGTAGATACATGACACAGTCGGCTCTGCTACATCTGTCTCTATGTTATTTATTTTTCAGTGACACAACCAGCTCTGCTACTGTAACAGCCCGGACTGTATGGATATGTTACCAAGCTGCCACCATGTATC
>JAQFWZ010000029.1:23844957-24117457 GCA_027789725.1 Dendropsophus ebraccatus
CTCCCCCAGTGATCGGCCATGTCAGGCGCTTCAGGGGTTACGACAATTTCCCCAGACCCCTTATTCCTCTGCCCCCCCCCCTCCCCCGGGGGTCTCTCGCCCTCTCGCCCACCTCACCTGGGATTCCCCCCTCCCCCTCTCTCTATAATCACCGGGGGCTTTTCCATCACTCCCCATATTACAACCATTCTAGAAAGTTTGTGAACCCCTCCTCAATCCGACCTCCGGAGAGTGACTGTACACACGGCCGGGGGAACGGCCACAACGTCGTCCACGGACAATCGACCCCAGGAGCACAAGAAAGCCGAGGAGGCGAATGATCAAAGGCTGCGGAGATTAATCCCGTAACGCTCCCAATTTGGCGGCTCGGGAGGTGGCGACGTATCGGGAGAGATCAGCGCTTAATGTTCCCGGGCAGGAATATGAAAGTGATCGTCTCCCCGGGTATCAATCATTCATGGGCTCCCGGCGTAGAGCGCGCCTTTAATTAGGAGATCAACCCCGCCGCCACCCCCCACCCGCCCCCCGAGGTAATTGCCCGTACATCAATGTGTGCAAACAACCCCCCAACTTATAGGGGGGGGGGGGTATATATATATAACGGACTTAACCTACTTGTCCGAGAGCAACGAGAAATACGACTATGGAAACTCAGTAAGGGGGGGGGGGAAACGTGCCCCCCCATAGACATAAACCGACTCCATCTCTTTCCACCAAGAAGTAACCGGGGGGGGGAGTACAACAGATTAAGGAGCATGCTCACTACAGTATCAGGTGCGGGCGTACAGTATAGGTGCTATGGAAATAATAGATTAACCCTTTAGGGTGATCATTAGCCCCTATGTAATCTGAAGATTTGGGCACCACCATGGGCACCATAATAGGTGCGAGCAGGGGAGGGGACATTAACTCCTTGTAGACCAGGGGGTAAGGAGAGTGTTAAGGGCTGAAATCAACAGTCTATCCAGTCTGGCACCTGAGCCCGGCGCCGCAGCGTGAGCGGGGTTGGCATCTGGCACCCGCCGAGTGTGGAGAGGTGAAAGGGTTAAACGACTCCATGGCGGAGCGCTGTTTGTCATTAGGACTGACGGTAATGAAGTGGAGCAATGTTTGCCTTGGGTGGGAAGCTGACAAATGACTGGAGCAGAATCCTGGATTTCTGCAGAGAGGGCGCATCTGGTGTCACCCAAGCGGCGGGTGATGGCACCTCCTGGGTGCCCACCGCCAAGGGTGCCAGCCATACCCTACACATGCCCCAGGCAGAAGGAGAGAAGAAGAGAAGCCACCTACCTGCTGAGAGTTCTCGGTAAGTTGGCAGAGCTGGTTGGTGCAGTGCCCCCCTCCCCAGTCATAAGAGGGTGCAGGGGTCTCTGTATAAGTCTCCCATCCCGTCTTCCCTGGCGCAGTGGGTGCAGGACAGGAGTGTTAGGAGAGAAGTGGCATAGTCCTGGGTGCTGATGGCTGTCACATCCCTGCTGCCGCTGCTGCCAGCACTTAGTCACGCCTCTGCCTGGGCACTGCCAACTTCATGTGCTCTCCTCAGGCACTGCAATGTGTGCACTGGCTGCTGGCTGTCTCATTCATCCAGAGGGGGAGGAGGGGGAGGTGCGGCTGCAGGTAGAGTGTCCAGGGCACAGTCCTCCCTCACCCTGCTGCTGTGCCAGCTCCTGGCTGCATGACTGCTGTGCTGAGTGGCCGGTGTGCGGCTGGCGGAGGACTGTGCGCACTACTCACACAGGATTACTGAGGCTCCGCCAATCAGATGGCGACTGCTCCCTGATACGGCGGCTCTCTCTCCTCTCCTGTCACTCTCATCATCACATCCCTGCGCTCTCTTCCATCACCCCCACTCTACAGCCGCTCTCTATTACCTCGGCTCCTCTTTCTCTCACACTTCTTCTCTCTCTCTAACACTTCTCCCCTCTCTCTCTCTCCTTTTCTCCTGTCTCTCTCTCTCTCTCTCTCATTTTCTCCTGTTTCTCTCTGTCTGTCTCTCTCTCTCTCTCCTTTTCACCTGTCTCTCTGTCTCTCCTTTTCTCCTGTTTCTCTCTCCCTCTCTCTCTCTCTCTCTCTTTTTTTCTCCTGTTTCTCTCTCTCCTTTTCTCCTGTTTCTCTCTGTCTGTCTCTCTCTCCTTTTCGCCTCTCTCTCTCCTTTTCTCCTCTCTCTCTCCTTTTCTCCTGTTTCTCTCTCTCTCTCTCTCCTTTTCTCCTGTTTCTCTCTCTCTCTCTCTCTCTCTCTCTCTCTCTCTCTCCTTTTCTCCTTTTTTTCTCTCTCTCTCTTTCCTTTTCTCCTGTGTGTGTCTCTCTCTCTCCTTTTCTCCTCTCTCTCTCTCTCTCTCCTTTTCTCCTCTCTCTCTCTTTCTCTCTCTCCTTTTCTCCTCTCTCTCTCTTTCTCTCTCTCCTTTTCTCCTCTCTCTCTCTTTCTCTCTCTCCTTTTCTCCTCTCTTTCTCTCTTTCTCTCTCTCCTTTTCTCCTGTGTTTCTCTCTCTCTCCTTTTCTCCTGTTTCTCTCTCCCTCTCTCTCTCCTTTTCTCCTGTTTCTCTCTCCCTCTCTCTCTCCTTTTCTCCTGTTTCTCTCTCCCTCTCTCTCTCTCTCTCTCTCTACTTTTCTCCTGTTTATCTCTCTTTTTCTCCTGTGTGTGTCTCTCACTCTCTCTCTCCTTTTCTACTGTTTCTCTCTAGGTCTCTCTCTCTCTCTCCTTTTCTCCTGTGTTTCTCTCTCACACCTTTGCTCCCTCTGCCTCCCCTTCTGTCTGTTTCTCTTTAACTTCTTCTCCTGTCTCTCTCTCTCTCTCTCTCTCTCTCTCTCTCTCTCTCTCTCTCTCTCTATCTCTGCCCTTCTCCTGACTCTCTCTTTCTCTCTCTGCCCTTCTCCTGTCTGTCTCTCTTTGCCCTTCTCCTGTCTGTCTCCCCCCCCTCCCTCTCTGACCTCTGCTCCTGTCTGTCTCCCCCCCTCCCTCTCTGACCTCTGCTCCTGTCTGTCTCTTTCTTACCTCTGTATCTCTATCCCTTACATTTACCTCTCTCGCTCATACTGTTGCTCTCTTCCAATCCTTTCTGTCTCTTTACCTGTCTCCACCATTCCTCTGTCTCCTCTCTAGCTATCCCCACTGTCTCTCTCTTGTTGTGTCTCTCTCATCTCTCCTTACGCTCTCTGGTTCCCTGTATCTCTGTTTCCTTTCTCCTCACTGTCTCTCACTCTCTTCTCACCTCCCCCCTCCCTGACTCTCTGTGTGTCTCTCGCTGATTCTGTATTGGCCATTACAGTCTCTCCCTGATTGTCTCTTTCTGTATATTCCCCCCCCCCCCCCCCCCCTCTGTCTCTATATTCCCACCTCTCTCTTTCCTCCCCCATCATATCCCTGGGTGTCCCCATTTGTCTCTTTCCTCTCTCACTCCATGTAGCTGTCCTGAACCTCTCCCCTCCCCCATCCTTCCCCTCTCTCCCCTCCCCCATCCTTCCCCTCTCTCCCCTCCCCCATCCTCCCCTCCCCCATCCTTCCCCTCTCTCCCCTCCCCCATCCTCCCCTCCCCCATCCTCCCCCTCTCTCTCCCTGTATACCCCCATCTCTCCCTTTATACCCCCATCTCTCTCCCTGTATACCCCCATCTCTCTCTCCCTGTATACCCCCATCTCTCTCCCTGTATACCCCCATCTCTCTCCCTGTATACCCCCCATCTCTCTCCCTGTATACCCCCATCTCTCCCTGTATACCCCCATCTCTCTCCCTGTATACCCCCATCTCTCTCTCCCTGTATACCCCCATCTCTCTCCCTGTATACCCCCATCTCTCCCTGTATACCCCCATCTCTCTCCCTGTATACCCCCATCTCTCCCTTTATACCCCCATCTCTCTCCCTGTATACCCCCATCTCTCCCTTTATACCCCCATCTCTCTCCCTGTATACCCCCATCTCTCCCTTTATACCCCCATCTCTCCCTGTATACCCCCATCTCTCTCTCCCTGTATACCCCGATCTCTCCCTGTATACCCCCATCTCTCCCCCTGTATACCCCCATCTCTCTCCATGTATACCCCCATCTCTCTCCCTGTATACCCCCATCTCTCCCCCTGTATACCCCCATCTCTCTCCCTGTATACCCCAATCTCTCTCCCTGTATACCCCCATCTCTCCTTCTGTATACCCCCATCTCTCTTTCTGTATACCCCCATCTCTCCCCCTGTATACCCCTATCTCTCTACCCCTGTATACCCCCATATCTCTCCCTGTATACCCCTATCTCTCTACTCCTGTATACCCCCATATCTCTCCCTGTATACCCCTATCTCTCTACCCCTGTATACCCCCATATCTTTTCCTGTATACCCCCATCTCTCTCCCTGTATACCCCAATCTCTCTCCCTGTATACCCCCATCTCTCCTTCTGTATACCCCCATCTCTCTTTCTGTATACCCCCATCTCTCCCCCTGTATACCCCTATCTCTCTACCCCTGTATACCCCCATATCTCTCCCTGTATACCCCTATCTCTCTACTCCTGTATACCCCCATATCTCTCCCTGTATACCCCTATCTCTCTACCCCTGTATACCCCCATATCTTTTCCTGTATACCCCCATCTCTCTCCCCCTGTATACCCCGATCTCTCTCCCTGTATACCCCTATCTCTCCCTGTATACCCCCATCTCTCTCCCTGTATACCCCCATCTCTCTCCCTGTATACCCCTATCTCTCTACCCCTGTATACCCCCATATCTCTCCCCCTGTATACCCCGATCTCTCCCTGTATACCCTCATCTCTCTCCCTGTAAACCCCCATATCTCTCCCCCTGTATACCCCGATTGCTCCCTGTATACCCCATCTCTCTCCCTGTATACCCCCATCTCTCTCCCTGTATACCCCCATCTCTCTCCCTGTATACCCCCATCTCTCCCCCTGTATACCCCCATCTCTCTCCCTGTATACCCCAATCTCTCTCCCTGTATACCCCCATCTCTCTCCCTGTATACCCCCATCTCTCTCCCTGTATCCCCCCATCTCTCTCCCTGTATCCCCCCATCTCTCCCCCTGTATACCCCCATCTCTCTCCCTGTATACCCCAATCTCTCTCCCTGTATACCCCCATCTCTCTCCCTGTATACCCCCATCTCTCTCTCCCTGTATACCCCCATATCTCTCCCTGTATACCCCCATCTCTTTCTCCCTGTATACCCCCATCTCTCTCCCCCTGTATACCCCCATCTCTCCCCCTGTATACCCCCATCTCTCTCCCTGTATACCCCCATCTCTCTCCCTGTATACCCCCATCTCTCCCCCTGTATACCCCCATCTCTCTCCCTGTATACCCCAATCTCTCTCCCTGTATACCCCATCTCTCTCCCTGTATACCCCCATCTCTCCCCCTGTATACCCCCATCTCTCTTTCTGTATACCCCCATCTCTCTACCCCTGTATACCCCCATATCTCTCCCTGTATACCCCTATCTCTCTACCCCTGTATACCCCCATATCTCTTCCTGTATACCCTCATCTCTCTACCCCTGTATACCCCGATCTCTCTCCCTGTATACCCCCATATCTCTCCCCCTGTATACCCCGATCTCTCCCTGTATACCCCCATCTCTCCCCCTGTATACCCTCATCTCTCTCCCTGTATACCCCCATCTCTCCCCCTGTATACCCCCATCTCTCCCTGTATACCCCCATCTCTCTCCCTGTATTCAGTTACTCATACACACATTCGGAGACATAAGCACACATTACAAATGAAGATGCTCATATTCACCCTCATGACTGTATGTATGCATGGATGTGTTCATATATACTGTATGTGTACATATAATTATACATATGCAAACCCTTACACAGATATCCGCATGGTCATACACCTTGAATCTCTCAGACACAAATCCCAGCAATTTCCCACATACATTAAGACGCTCATACATCCTAAGATTTGGACACTGCTTATCACACACACACACACACACACACACACACACACACACACACACACACACACACACACACACACACACACACACACACACACACATACATATACACACACACACACACATACATATACACACACACACACACACACACACACACATACATACATATACACACACACACACACACACACACACAGGTCCTTATACACTCACATTTAAATTATGCATACCTATTCATATTCCCATACACTCGCACACATTCAAACCCTCATACACACATCCAAGCACTTATACAAACCCTTTGAGATGTTCATACATTCACAAATTTAGACACACAGTCAGATGGTCATACACACACACACACACACACACACACACACACACACACACGTGGTGTCCCACTAGGGGTGTTACTATTATTCACACCCTTTGCAAAAGTCTGTACTTTTTGTGGTCCTAGTATAGTAAAAGTAGTATTAAGAGTTGACCACTAGATGTCACTGTATTATATATTGATATATGGAAGCTGCACAGCTGAAAGATCACAAAGGGTTATTGTATTTGTAAGTTCTATAAGAGCAATGAGCGCTTGGCAGGGGCCAGAAGCGGAAGCACGTCTCTTGGAGATAGAGACAGGGACAGGTAATAACAACTCTAATAACGTTATTAATCTCACTGACGTACATATGAGTAAAGACTGCATGAACTTACTAACTAAAGGTCTAAACTATTGTATAACAGAGGACTTTAACCAACCGGACTTTGAGATTGATTTGTATAAGTCTGTTAGAAGAATGAACCTGAAAAAAAATGCATGTTAATAAGAACTACACACATGATGCTCTTAAAAAAGATGGTGACATACCGTGTGCAGTGGGGAGCTTAGGCTTCTCAGCATGCATAGATGCTAGCCCAAGAGATATAGAAGCCATATGCAGGGGTATACGGGAGCATCCACACAAGTGTTTACAGGTGGAATTAAATCCACCGACACTCCCCCAGTGCAAACAGGTTCACCTTTGGACTTATTCCAAAAAGCAGTCCTACAAGAGGTTAAATCGCTGGTATACCCACGTGACCCCCCGAATCTCACAGACAAGGAGAGTAGAGTCTTGAAATGGCTACGGTCCAGAAAGGATCTTATAGTAAAAAGAGCAGATAAGGGGGGAAACACTGTGGTGATGTCACGCGAATATTACATCACCGAAGCAGAGAGACAACTCAATGATGTAAGAGTGTACAAAAAAACTTACTTCAGATCCAACAGTGAGTATACAGAATAAGTTACGGACCCTCCTGAGAAAAAATGTGGAGATAGGGGTACTATCAGAAAGCGTAGCCACGAAATTAATACCTGAATTTCCGAAAAAACCTACATGGTATTTTCTGCCTAAGGTCCACAAAGCACTGAGCCGACCCTATTGTGGCCTTTGTCGAGATGCCTGGATTGGCTCCTACGCCTCCTGCTGAGTACTTCCCCGTCCTATGTAAAAGACACTAGTGAGTTTCTTATTAAGGATACTATGTGGTTGGAGGGTGATGCATTAGCATCAATAGACGTAGAAAGTCTGTATACCCGTATACCCCATGAGGATGGGATACGAGCAGTCAGGGATGCCCTGAGTAGTGCCGGTAAGTCTGTGAGGTACATTGAATTCATTTATGAGTCTCTATTGTTGATTCTCCGTAACAACGTGTTTATGTTTAACAATGAGTGGTACCTCCAGACTGCCGGCACCGTGATGGGCACCCCAGTATCATGCACATACGCAAAACATTAGGGGAGACTCTAACCAGCAGTGTACTCTCAGAGGGCAGATCTAATTGGTTAAGAGAATCAGCACCCAAAGGCAATTTTAAATGTAGGCAGTGCCGTTTTTTGTAGTTATAACATGAGTGCAAGGGACATACAATTGGGCGGGTACGAGCATTGTGTCAATCAATAACATGTAAAAGTAAATTTGTTGTTTACGTGGCTTAGAAGTGGTCCACACTCCTAAAAGAGGTGGAGACCGCCAGCGCATGCTGCTGCAGAGGGAGGCAGTGTGGATCGCAAAGACTGGAGCCTTGGGTCCCCTTGGATTGAACGATCGTAACGATTTATCTGTACTTGTATGATATGTAGATGTTTTATGTTACGTTTATTGTGTATAATATGCTTTGGTGTACTGTCACTTTAATTACACTTGCAACTTGCCGGCACAGCCCTCCGTGAGCAAGGGGTGGGTATTTAACATACGCTTATCCACGTCATTACGTATTACGAGGTCAGTTGAAGCGCGAAGGCGTGAAACGGCCGTAGCCTTAGTGGGATACACTCTGCGATTGCCTTGCCTGTGTACCGATGATCGGTGAACGTCTTGAATAAACTGCACTTGCTTGGTGAGTTGCCGCTTTCTGCATTTGTTCTTATTACGCCATATGTTATTGTATTTGTGTGTACCAAAATCTGTGAACCAGTAGGATTTCTGCTTTCTTCTTTCCTATCACCTCCTCTCTATTCTTCTATTGCACCCAATCACAGCGCACCCTACACGCTGTAGAGGAAGTTAGTCCCTTGGGTGGGGGAGGAGCAAGAGCTTTCTGTTTGAGACAGTGTGGAGAAAGGACATAGGTTAGATAGCGGTCCTGCTTGGGCCCTGGCCCTCTCCCGGGTCCCTGTAGTTTAGTCTTAGCCAGTACCCCGCATGGGTATGACACAAGACAGCACACTGTTACCAACCTTCTCTCCAGTACCCATACAAAGCACTATGCAGTGTTAAACCTCTTAGGAGAGTACCAGCCAAAAGATAACCTCAACCCACACCGTGGATTAGGAGAAGTAGCAGGACTATATCCACTATAGAGCCATAGATCTAGGAACTGATCCGGGTGGAGCAAAGTTGCAGTAAGCCTATGAACTCCATCTCGCAGCACGGGTGTCAGCAGGGAACCTCAGCATTCCGCTCAGCCCAGATAACAAGGTCTGGGAGATGTGTCACCCATTAGTACGGTTCAGCCAACGCTAGTGGGCATAAGGTGGTCAATACATTAGCACAGGTGTTCTTCTCCTTCTTGTACAAGTATTCTATTTTATCCTCCAACATCCCGGCAGAGCACACTACTACATGGGTTGAGACTCTCGCTGCATCCTCCTCTCTGCTACTCTACCTCAACACAACTCTACCAACATGACTATCTCGTACACAGCACTTATCTCACAGAACTGGCTGTCTTATGTGCAAGTGTTTATTGAAACTTTGTCAAGTGTATACCAGAGATTTGCCGTATTACCTGCTGCACATCTACAAGTAGTAACCAACTTAACTTTACTTCCAGAGTCTGTGATTATCCACCACCACCCACACAGCATACACCGCAACCTTGGGGCGTCTCCCCTTTCTGTGGGTGGCGGCTCCTACTATCCGGGAGGGTCATTACACCGCTCTGGACACCTGTGACTATATTACCTGGGACTACACTATCCCAAGGGACCCGGCAGGACACCGACCACAGGGGAAAGGGTACAACCGGCCTTACACACTAAAAGCAGGCGTGCCATCACACTTGTGTGCCCACTGTGTGTCACCTGACAAAACCCTAAGGTCCGGCTGTATCTCGGCCATCCACCACCGGAGTGATGTCACACTACAACACCTAGCAAGTGACTGTCCTTCCGATATAACATCTCACCGGGGGTGCACTACACACACACATACACACAGATACACACACACACACACACACACACAGATACATACACACACACATACACACAGATACACACACACACACACACACACACATACACTCTGCCACTTCTCATGTATCATTCTTTATGACATCACCCACAGTCTTACTGCTCAATTTCCCATGTTATCTCTCTGCCGCTCTCCCCCCTATGGAGGGGTCGCCTCTCTAGAAGGAAACAATTGTTACATTCTTGTGATTTTTTTTAAATTCTTTTGTAAACAAATTATCATAATTACATATTCATCGGGAAGCCATGACAAATGAAAAAGGAGTCGGAAGCCATTACATCTCACTGCCTGCTACATATCTCTGTTTAATTAAACAGTGAGACATCGGGAAGACTCTGTGGTAGCGACATAGGCAAACAATTCAGTGTGATTTATGGCCGAGGATGGAACAGCGGGGAAAGAGTTAACTGCTCGGAATAAAGTACCGGGACACAGAAGGGAAGAAAGTCCCGTATATCATATATATGTGTATTGTGTCATCACTATAGAAGCCTTCATACTCATTTACTCATACCTGCGCCTACCCATACTCCTGTATATAGGGGGCAGTATTATAGTAGTTATATCTTGTATATAGGAGCAGTATTATAGTAGTTATATTCCTGTATATAGGAGCAGTATTATAGTAGTTATATTCCTGTATATAGGGGGCAGTATTATAGTAGTTATATCTTGTATATAGGAGCAGTATTATAGTAGTTATATTCCTGTATATAGGAGCAGTATTATAGTAGTTATATTCCTGTATATAGGGGGCAGTATTATAGTACTTATATTCCTGTATATAGGAGCAGTATTATAGTAGTTATATTCCTGTATGTAGGAGCAGTATTATAGTAGCTATATTCCTGTATATAGGAGCAGTATTATAGTAGTTATATTCCTGTATATAGGGGCAGTATTATAGTAGTTATATTCCTGTATATAGGAGCAGTATTATAGTAGTTATATTCCTGTATATAGGAGCCGTATTATAGTAGTTATATTCCTGTATATAGGAGCAGTATTATAGTAGTTATATCCCTGTATATAGGAGCAGTATTATAGTAGTTATATTCCTGTATATAGGAACAGTATTATAGTAGTTATATTCCTGTGTATAGGGAGCAGTATTATAGTAGTTATATCCCTGTATATAGGAGCAGCATTATAGTAGTTATATTCCTGTATATAGGAGCAGTATTATAGTAGTTATATTCTTGTATATAGGGGGCAGTATTATAGTAGTTACATCCCTGTATATAGGAGCAGTATTATAGTAGTTATATTCCTGTATATAGGGGGAAGTATTATAATAGTTATGCGGTTCAGGGAAGAAACAGAGTGCTGCACCTCACACCTATGGCTGATACTAGTGCCGCTAGGCTAAATAAAAAACACATCAGAATTTTGTGTATGAATTGATCAAGCCATACTGCCCCATGTACCTCGTGCCGGTATCTGATACACATGGGTCCCTATACTAAGTCCACACCGTGCCAGTCAGTGGCCACCAACCCCGCAGGCGTGCACAGTCAGGGAACGGGGGCCATGGGACGGCCCTGCGACCCCCATGCCACAGGACCAGACCCAAAAACACCACACCAGAACCCGGCCAGCACCGCCGGCTGAGAAGGTCGCCCCCAAGCAGCACAAGTCTGGATAAGGAATTACACTCACCATAGCTGCAGCAAACAGAATGGGAAAAAACAGGAGGGATTAAAACCGTGTGCACTCAGGTGTCTCCTGCTAATTGCGGTCATGTGGGTCTCACCAGGAGGAGTGCAAAACACGGAGAAAAGAGAGAAACAAAATGCGGTTCAGGGAAGAAACAGAGTGCTGCACCTCACACCTATTATAATAGTTATATTCCTGTATATAGGAGCAGTATTATAGTAGTTATATTCCTATATATAGGGGCAGTATTATAGTAGTTATATTCCTATATATAGGGGCAGTATTATAGTAGTATATTCCTGTATATAGGGAGCAGTATTATAGTAGTTATATTCTTGTATATAGGAGCAGTATTATAGTAGTTATATCCCTGTGTATAGGAGCAGTATTATAGTAGTTATATCCCTGTATATAGGAGCAGTATTATAGTTATATTCCTGTATATAGGAGCAGTATTATAGTAGTTATATTCCTATATATAGGGGCAGTATTATAGTAGTTATATCCCTGTATATAGGGGCAGTATTACAGTAGTTATATTCTTGTATATAGGAGCTTATAATGGTATATAGCATATATTTCTCTTTTATTGTCATGTTCTCCCAGGTCTGAGCTGTGATTAAACAATAGAGGATTATTATGGAATTGTCATCCAGCTTTCCCTTCAGTAATTCCTCATCTTCAGACTTTTTTCCGTACATGACACTCACTCCAATTGATATAAAATCCTTCATGTTTTTAGATATTTCTTCAACAAATCTTAAGATATTTGCCATTTTAGGTGTGCTCCAGTAGTGTTGGTTTTCAAAAAATTGAATCCTATAAGGAATAACCATTTTCGCTCAGGTTATGGACAATATTACATTGTATAAAATATTACATCTATAGATAAGGATCAGACATTTCATTTCTTATTCAAGCTGTGTGCGTCATACTTTAATTTTGCAGCATGCCATAAAGTGAGTCACTGACCTTTAAGATTTACAGAAAAAAAAAAAAAAGAATGCACTTAAAGGGGTTTTCTAGGATTAGGAAAATATAGCTACTTTGTTTAAAAAAAACAAAAAAAACAATGTCACCCCTGTCCACAGGGTCTATATGGTATTGTAACAGTTTCATTGAACTGAGCTGCAATACCACACACAAACTGAGCACTACAGTGGCGCTGTTTCTGGAAGAAAGCAGCTATGTTTTTTTTTTTAAATCTTAGATAACCCCTTTAAGGTGGCAATTAGGTTTTAAGCATGGTTCATAGCACTGAACCTTTCACAGTCATTATTGTTACATTATGATGTATGGGTAGTGTTTGGCAGATGCATTGTAGGGTTTAAGTTGTTCTCTGGCGAATATATATATATATATATATATATATATATATATATATATAGCTATGGAGATTTGTTAATTACTTCTATTTAAAACCCCCAGTCTTCCAGTACCTATCATGTACTGTATGTCCTACAAGAAGTGGTGTATTTTTTACAGTCTAACACAGTGCTCTCTGCTGCCACCTCTGTCCATGCCAGGAACTGTCCAGAGCAGTAGCAAATCCCCATAGAAAATATCTCCTGCTCTGGACAGTTCCTGACATGGACAGAGGTGGCAGCAGAGAACACTGTGTCAGACTGGATACAGAGAATACACCACTTCCTGCAGGACATACAGCAGCTGGAAGTACTGGAAAACTGGAGATTTTTAAATAGTTCCCTTATAATAACTCATCTTGTGGAAGGCACCAAACTGGCATATAGAGTCTTATAGGCCATGCAATGCTCCCTGGCGTAGCTGGAGTTGCTCTCTGGTGCCACCTATAGGGAGGGAGCATGTGCAAGTGAATGACTCATGTCTCTTAAAGGGACCAAGCACTCACTTCCTGCTGTCAACAGATGGGCGAAACGTCCTTTTAAAGGAGATTCTGTATTGATTATTAATCCTCAGTCGTGTTTCAAGACGCTTAAAGGGCCCGAGCATTCTAGGGATCCTAACTCCAATAGGTGGCAGCAGTGAGCAGCTCTCTTCCTTCTGGGGAGAGCTGCTTTGCTTCTTGGTGTCCCTGATGTCAGGAGTCGGGGAGGCCAGTGCTTTTTATTCATTTTTTTATTATCACCTCCATCTTGTTATTAACTATCTTGTGGGTCCTGAGTCCTGGGATCGAATCCCTCCAAGGACCACATCTCTAGTAGTCACCGACCAGGATCTGGCTCCGCCTCTCTATGCACATCCCTGACTGTGAAGTATATGAACACACAAGGCCGGACTGCGCATAGCTCGGATCACAGAAGAACGAATGTGGCGCACGGGGAGATTAGTCCCGGCCTCTCCTATACAGATGGATGGTTTTTATACGGTCCTTTAGGTCCTTGAAAACCCCTTTAAGATGATTTATTGCATTATTTTCCACCGTGGTGTCATGAACTCTCCGTAATCTGTGATTAAACTATGGCGGATTATGATAGAGTTCTGATCCTGCTTTTCCATCCGTCATTCTACGATTCTGGGCATTTTTTTTCCATCTAAACCTATACATTTTTTTTCTTTAACAATTTCTATGATGGGCCATAAGAATCTTCCAAAAACAGCGCCACCCCTGTCCTCAGGTTGTGTCTGATAATACAACATAGCGCCAATCACCTCAATGGAGTTGAGGCGCAATACTACACACAAACTGAGGACAGGAGTGGCACTGTTTCGGGAAGCACCTTGGATAAACCCTTTAACAAACAGTTTAACTCTCATTGTTGCCCATAGCAACCAATCAATGCTCAGCTTTCATTTTTCAAATTGTTCTAGTAAAATGAAAGCTGTGCCCTGATTGGTTGCTATGGGCAACAGGGACAGTGACAGGGCCTACTGTTGCCATAGAGTAACAGGGGGGCCACTATAATACTTCGAATCATATGACCTTAGTGCTAGCGATGCAAATGTCACGATCATGTGTTTGGTGTCATATCACATGACTGTGATGGCAGCATTACCAACGTTGTAGTCATGTGGCTTAAAGGTTGTCATGGAAACCGGCCTGTCAGCCTTTGCAGCCACAAAAAGATTCCCCAGATTAGGGGCCATTTGAATGCTCATAGCTGATTGGCCAAGAGAAATCATGTGACCTGTATAATGACTCTGATTCAAGAAGGATAGTGTGGAGCAACATAGGTTGAAGTCAGAGGATGAGGAGGGCCCATTTTGGTGCAAGAGTTCAAAGTCAATTAGTCAAGTGGGCGGTCTTACTTTTGACAGTAACTGAATAAGGACCGCCCACTTGACCATCTAATGAACAAATGACAAATTATACTGGAACTTTCCCGCTTGGCTCCTTTGCTTTATAACACGGTGTCAGAAACCAATCAGATCCATTCGTTCAATAAGATATTTGTCAACTAAACAATAAAAAATCCATCCTGGTAACCAGTTATTGGGTCCGAATCATATCCCTATGGGGTATATACAGTCAGGACCCTCAGGTGATCCCCTTAAAGGGTTAATAGCGGAGGCCGGTGCTGTTCTCCCCTCCATCACATATCCCATCTGACGGCTCCGTCACTGGTCGCTGAGCGGGGACGCGCCGTGACACTTGTTTATTTATTAATGCTGATTTGGGGATTTTTTTCTTCCTTCTCTCTCGTGTGGATGAGAAGCGCAGCTGGAGCGTGCAGAGGGTTACGCAGCCATACTGAATGTGGGGAGAGGGGGGAGGAGGGAGGTGGAGCAGAGGGAATCCACCATCATATCAATCACTGGGATCACATGATGCTCTATGTATTCCTGTATAATTGTACGGATGGTAATTACCTAGACCCCCGCCCGCTCGCTGGGAAATATCATGTCAGGCTTTGATTGAGGCTTCTTTATTCTTCACGCACAGTTATTAAGTATCATTACAATTAAAGGAATACTCTACTAGGTATATGTTACTCCTGAGGAATATCGCTATTCTCATTAGGAGTCAATGGGAGGGACCACCCCGTAAACTGTATATACAGCATCCAGGGTTATGGCGTAAAGGTTCTTGTTAGTATCCCTGGTGGTTGGTGGCAGTGAAAGGGTTAATGTACGGATCCATGGTGGAGGGCATTGGAGGAGTTAATGCTTCGTGACTCCAGCATTGTCTTGGCTATATTTCTAGCATTATTCCATGCAATAATCATAGAGATGAGTGCAGGGAGGGGATAGAGAGGACTGTGCAGCTGTAACTATATGACCACACAGTTCTATCTATGATCATAGAGATGAGTGCAGGGAGGGGATAGAGAGGACTGTGCAGCTGTAACTTTATGACCACACAGTTCTATCTACGATCATAGAGATGAGTGCAGGGAGGGGATAGAGAGGACTGTGCAGCTGTAACTGTATGACCACACAGTTCTCTCTATGATCATAGAGATGAGTGCAGGGAGGAGATAGAGAGGACTGTGCAGCTGTAACTGTATGATCACACAGTTCTATCAATGATCATAGAGATGAGTGCAGGGAGGGGATAGAGAATACCGTGCAGCTGTAACTGTATGACCTCACAGTTCTATCTATGATCACAGAGACAAGTGCAGGGAGAGGATAGAGAATACTGTGCAGCTGTATTACCACACAGTTCTATCTATGATCATAGAGATGCATGCAGGGAGGGGATAGAGAGGACTGTGCAGCTGTAACTGTATGACCACACAGTTCTCTCTATGATCATAGAGATGAGTGCAGGGAGGGGATAGAGAGAATTGTGCAGCTGTATCTGTATGACTGCACAGTTCTATCTATGATCATAGAGATGAAAGCAGGGAGGAGATAGAGAGGACTGTGCAGCTGTAACTGTATGACCGCACAGTTCTATCTATGATCATAGAGATGAGTGTGGGGAGGGGATAGAGAAGACTGTGCAGCTGTAACTGTATGACCACACAGTTCTATCTATGATCATAGAGATGACAGCAGGGAGGGGATAGAGAGGACTGTGCTGCTGTAACTGTATGACCACACTGTTCTTTATATGATCATAGAGATAAGAGCAGGGAGGGGATAGAGAGGACTGTGCAGCTGTAACTATATGACCACACAGTTCTATCTATGATCATAGAGATGAAAGCAGGGAGGGGATAGAGAGGACTGTGCAGCTGTATCTGTATAACCAGTTCTCTCTATGATCATAGAGATGAGTGCAGGGAGGGGATAGAGAGGACTGTGCAGCTGTATCTGTATAACCAGTTCTCTCTATGATCATAGAGATGAGTGCAGGGAGGGGATAGAGAGGACTGTGCAGCTGTATCTGTATGACCACACAGTTATCATTCGGGTTGGACAGCCACACATATGTCTCTTGCCAATCTGAGGAGTCACCATGGCTGAGATACAAGGCTCCGCAACCACTCCCCCATACACCACATTATTAAGTGGTAAAATTCACATTGGAGAAACCGTTCTCTTCTTAGCGCCGCCCAAGTGTCCAGTGTCTGATCCTCGGCGAGATGAAGGCGCTGCGGTGAACCATTAAGCCCTGGGGATGTATACACAACACATTCCCTGGGCCATGAAAATAAATTAGATGCTCGCCCTGTAATAACAAGCATTAAATCATCCTGGATCTGTAGATCAGTGCAGTCAGTGGAGCCGTACAGGTGCAGGAGCTCTCACATTGCCGCCCTTCCAGGCCATGTTTGTATATGTTGTCTCGGTTCCCAGAGGAAGACGCCTAACCGGGCCAGGAGACAAGCCGAGATGTCCATCATGTATTGTCCGGGGACGGACCTCCACCGGGGCAGGAGCAATACTGGATGGTTATTGGTTATATTGCTCCTAATAAAGCAAGCCGTGCCGTAAGAGAGACCATCTCCAGCCACCCTGCAGATATAGGAGATAGAAGCAGGGGTGGCATCCACATTTCCGACACCATGTTCCTTATTTTTCATAACTAGAGATGAGGGAACCTGGAGCATGCTCGAGTCGATCCGAACCCGAACTTTCGGCATTTGATTAGCGGTGGCTGCTGAAGTTGGATAAAGCCCTAAGGCTATGTGGAAAACATGGATATAGTCATTGGCTGTATCCATGTTTTCCAGACAACCTTAGAGCTTTATCCAAGTTCTGCAGCCCCCGCTAACCCAATGCCGAACGTTCTGGTTCGGATTGACTTGAATCCGAACCCAGTTCACTCATCTCTAGTCATAACGGTAGACCGCCACAGCCAATTATTTCTACTCTAATAATGAAACATACCAACCGCCCTGTCAAGTGAGTAAAATATAGCTATAATACAGACTATAATACTGCCACACTCTGTGCCCCCCAGACTATAATACTACAACACAATGTGCCCCCTGACTATAATACTGCCACACACTGTGCCCCCAGACTATAATACTGCCATACACTGTGTCCCCTGACTATAATACTGCCACACACTGTGCCCCCAGACTATAATACTGCCACACACTGTGCCCCCAGACTATAATACTGCCACACACTGTGCCCCCAGACTATAATACTGCCATACACTGTACCCCCAGACTATAATACTGCCACACACTGTGCCCCCTGACTATAATACTGTCACACACTGTGCCTCCTGACTATAATACTGCCACACACTGTGCCCCCAGACTATAATACTGCCACACACTGTGCCCCCAGACTATAATACTGCCATACACTGTGCCCCCAGACTATAATACTGCCACATACTGTGCCCCCTGACTATAATACTGTCACACACTGTGCCTCCTGACTATAATACTGCCACATACTGTGCCCCCTGACCATAATACTGCCATACACTGTGCCCCAAGACTCTAATACTGCTGCACACTGTAGCCCCAGACTATAATACTACCCTACACTGTGCCTTCAGACTATAATGCTGCCACACACTGTACCCCTGACTATAATACTGCCACACACTGTGTCCCAACTATAATACTGCCACACACTGTGCCCCCAGACTATAATACTGCCATACACTGTGCCTTCAGACTATAATACTGCTGTACACTGTGACCCGAGACTATAATACTGCCACACACTGTGCCCCCAGACTATAATACTGTTGCACACTGTGCCCCCTGACTATAATACTGCCACATACTGTGCCCCCTGACTATAATACTGCCACACACTGTGCCCCCTGACTATAATACTGCCACATACTGTGCCCCCTGACTATAATACTGCCACATACTGTGCCCCCTGACTATAATACTGCCACACACTGTGTCCTCTGACTATAACACTGCTACATACTGTGCCCCCAGAATATAATATTGCCACACACTGTGTCCCAAGACTATAATACTGCCACACACTGTGTCCCCTGACTATAATACTGCCACACACTGTGTCCTCTGACTATAATACTGCCACACACTGTGCCCCCTGACTATAATACTGCCACACACTGTGTCCCAAGACTATAATACTGACACACACTGTGCCCCTAACTATAATACTGCGACACGCTGTGCCCCCTGACTATAATACTGCCACACACTGTGCCCTTAAAATATAATTTGGCCACATACTGTGCTCCCTGAATACAATACTGCCATACTAAAAATAGCCTAGCGGCACTAGTATCAGCCATAGGTGGGATGTGCAGCCGCTCCTCTCTCTCCATGTAGTATTTTATATTTCTCCCTTTTCTGAGCAGCTGGCACTCCCCTTTATAAGACCCACGTGACCTAAATCAGCAGAATATACCTGTGCTCACATGTCAGTAACTCCATGTTTTTCCCATTCTGTCTGCAGCAGTGGTGGTGAGTGTAATACCATGTTCATACTTGTGTTGTTTGGGGGCAGCCTTCTCCGCCGGAGGTGCTGGCCGGCTGGGTCTTGGGGGGGGGGGGGGGGGGGGGGCGGGCATTTTGGGTTTGGTCCTGTGACATGGGGGTTGCAGGGCTGTTCCATGGCCTCCCTTTCCTGCACGTGCATGCTTTGGGGGGTTGAAGGTCGCTGACCAACATGGCGTGGAGTTAGCGTAGGGACCCGTGTGAACCAGGAGACCTGCACGTTGGTACACAGGGCTATTATGGTTTGATCAAATTATACACCGACATCCTGGTGTTGGCTTTTAAAAATAGCCAAGCGGCATTAGTATCAGCCATAGGTGCGATGTGCAGCAGCTCCTCTCTCTCCATGTCGCACTGCCATATATTGTTTTGTTAAATATAATACTGCCACATACTGTACCCTCTAAATTTACTACTGCCACACTTAACCCCCTGACTATAATACTGCCACACACTGTATTACCTGAATATAATACTGCCACACACTGTACCTCTGAAAACAACAGCTTGCCCCCTGAATCTAATAATGCCACAAACCCTATGAAAATAATACCGCAACATACTAGTCACCAAAAATCTACTGCAGATAGGAATGCCCTCATCAAAGTAATAGAATACTCACCCATCCCTGTTCGGGCTTTGTCATATGTAGATACTTGTTCTTGGTTCACCATACCGCACCATGTGAATAAGCATAAGACCACTGCCCCCTACTGGCTAGTCTATTGAGTTGCAGTTCCCCTTATTCTTACACACAATGCTATAAAGCCTATCTGCATCTACAGAAGGGGCGTGGCCTAAGTATCCTCCTGGGGGGAGAGCTCCTGCTGCCGCTAGGTGCCTTACAGCCAGAAAGAGCTGCGATTACCTTTATATTACACTTTATATTGCAATGTCAGACATAGCATGATCTAAGGAGAGAGGAATATTAGGGATATTAAGGTGAAGGTAAAGTATTCCTGGCATGTGGATAAGATTAATTTCAAGAATGTATGAAAGCCGACAAGCACATAAAACCAAAGGGAGAAAAAAAAAATCACAAAGCAATAGAAGGATTATCTATCGGAGTGAACTTGCAGGTTTAAAGCCCTTTCTTGTATTGCAGGTATTAAGCACATTGTATCCAAGGCAATACGGGAACAATATAAGCAAATGTATGCTACCTATAGGCGGAGGTCGTGACCTCACGACACCCGACAGCCATTGTGTGAGGTCCCAGGAATCCATACCGTACATGGTGGCCTCCACTGGAATTGTATGAAGGCCAGAAAATGAGCAGCCTCCATTTATTCCATACATAAAATGTATTCTCAAGAACCTCCATTGCCATCAAAGAGGCTTGTACTGGATCTATGGGAGATGATTGTCCTTGATCTTCAATAGCGATCCTCTTTCATCTTCCAGTCAGTTGTGCATATTGCCAGCTGCAGCCCCCTGCCTAATAGATAACACTAAGCCTTGTCAATGTGGTGATGGAATTATAGCTTTATAGCAGAGTATATCTACACTATATCCCCCCCCCCCCTATGTATCAGGAGGACATGGAAATACAAGAAACTTTGGCCACAGCCATCGGACTCGCCATACAGCACTCGGTAGTAGTTATATAGTATTTGTAGTGTTCATAGTTTCCCAGAGATACTTAAAAATCCATCTGGTGTAAAACCTATAAACCTACTGAAATTATAAAAAAAAAAATCCATCTAGTGTAAAACTTACTAAAAATTATATTTAAAAAAAAATCCATTTAGTGTAAAAGCTATAAATTTACTAAAAATTATAAAAACAAAAAAATCCATCTAGTGTAAAACCTATAAAGTCCATCTAGACTAAAAACAATATAAATCCATCCACAGTTAAAATAAATAAATAAATGAATGAACGTCTTAAAACTTAAACTTAAACTTAAAATACCATCAATGCTGGAAAGTCTAGATGGACTTCGTAGGTTTTACACCAGATGGATGTCTAAACAATTTATTTAAATATTTAATAAAATTAATTAATAAAAAGTAATAGTTAATAAATTAATTAAAAAGTTCATTTAAATAATTAAAACTCCATCTAGTGTAAAACCTATACGCATCCTGAAATTATTTAAAAAGTTCATAATTTTTTTTATTTTTTTTTTTACTGTGGATGGATTTATATTGTTTTTAGTCTAGATGGACTTTATAGGTTTTACACTAGATGTTTTTTTTAATTATTTATATTAATTATTAATTTAAATTTTAAATTAATTAATTTTTTTAAAATTATTAATTTTAATTTTAATTTAATTATTATGTTGTCTTAATTAATTTTATTAATTATTTAATTATTTAAATTAACTATTTAAAAATCCATCTAGTGTAAAACCTATAAAGTCCATCTAGACTTTCCAGCATTGATGCAAATCCATCTAGTGTAAAACCTAGAAACCTCCTAAAATTATTTTTAAAAATCCATCTTGTGTAAAACCTATAAAGTCCATCTAAACTAAAAACAATATAAAGCATCCACTGTAAAAAAAATTAAAAAAAATAAAAAAAATTATGAACTTACTTAAAATACCATCAATGTTGGAAAGTCTAGATGGACTTTATAGGTTTTACACTAGATGGCTTTTTTAAATTATTTAAATTAATTATTTAATTTTTTTATTAATTTTATCAATGTTTTCATTATTTAATTTAAATCTAGTGTAAAACCTATAAAGTCCATCTAGAATAAAAACAATATAAATGTCTTCATTTACTTAAAATACCATCAATGCTGAAAAACTCCTTAGTTATTTTAGAATGTAAGAAGGAGGGGGAGGAGGGAGATGCAACTGCAAGCTTTTCATTCAGCATCATTTTCCATGAACCTGTAGTTCCCACTTTAAAAACTTTTAGGTTAACTGTAAACTTTCAAACCTTCTCAGTCACGAGAATCCATCTACTGTAACTAGAAGACAGTGATGATGATGAGGAGGAGGAGGAGGGAGATGGAGCTGCAGTTTTCATGCAGTATCATCTTCTATGAATTTGAAGCTCCTTTTTTTCCACCAATATATTCACTGTAAACGTTCTTACCTTGTCAATCACCAGAATCCAGCTAGTGTAAAGAGAAGACAGTAAGAAGCTTGTAACCCCCGCCCCTTTCCCTGCATTTAGGCTTCCTTTATCCTTTAAAAAAAACCTCAGAACTCCCAAAATCCAACTATTTCATCTCTGCAGGTTTCCTGTAAATGTTTAAACCTTCTCAAGTAAACAAATCCAACAAGAGTAAAACTGTAAATAGAAGACAGAAGGAGGGGGAGGAGGGAGATGCAGCTGCATCTCCCACTAGAGTAAAACTATAAATATAATAGAAAGAGGAGAAAGGGAGGAGGGGTATGCAGCTGCAGCTTCCCAATGAAAAAGCTTGAAGAGTATTGCCCTAGATGTTTTTGAGAGTTGGTGGAGGAGGACTGTGCTGGGGTAGAGGCTTGACACTCAAGGACATCCAACCTTCTATGTTCAATGTACGGCCACGATTTCTATTGTCCTAACTGTCCGTTGTATGGGATGTTTTTGGGCTGTTTTATATGTGTATGACGATCATCTACATAGAAAACACAGACGTTACTGTCACTTTTAATTAGATTTTTTTCAATTGATTGTTTAAATACAATGGAGTAATATGGGGTATCTGTGCGGGAGATGTGTGCATCGATAGAACATGGGTGTACGGCCAGATATCTGGTGTGCGGCTGTAATTACCGCGACTTGGCCGGGGAGCAGCAGCGCTTAATGTTTGTCACTGTCATCCTGTATGTGTCCTGTCTTTATGGCTCAGCCTGACATGTACTTGCTAAATGAATAAATGGTAATATGATTCAACCTGCATTATTCATTCACCAATTGATTTATGCAGCAATTCAATTAGACAGCGAGGATTACAGCCGTGCGCCCAGGACCGCCATTGTCTGAGGGGAAATAAAAGTCCACTCACATCTAATGCATCTATGGAGCAATGACCAGCATTACCCTTCAATGTCACCTCTCCTTCCTCCCTTCCTTCTCTCCATCTATTCCTATCTTCCTTCCATCCCCAGCTTATTATTTCTTAGATTTTCGTCTTCCACTATATCTCATGCCTCCTTTTTTCTTCTTTCCCTCCCTCCCTTCCTCCTTCCATCCTCTCTCTTTCATTTTTGCTTATTTCCTTTTCTCTCTCCTTCTTTCTGTTCCTTTCTCCTACCATTTTATCATAGTTTTTTTTTATACTCCACTCCCTTCTGACTTTGCTGCCTTTCCTCCCTCCCTTCCTTCATTTCTTACTACCCTCCCACCCATTCCTCCCTCTCTTCTTTTCTTCTTCCTTCCTTCCTTCCTTCCTTCCTTCCTTCCTTCCTTCCTTCCTTCCTTCCTTCCTTCCTTCCTTCCACCCTCCCTTCTATCCTTCCTTCCTTCCTTTCTCTTCCTGTCCTCCCTCCTTCCTTCCTTCCTTCCTGTCTTCCTCCCTCACTACGTCCCTTCCTTCCTTCCTTTCTCCCTTTCTTTCTCTTCCTGTCCTCCTCCCTCCCTCCCTTCCTTTCTTACTCTTCCTGTCTTCCTCCATCCCTCCCTCCCTCCCTTCCTTCCTTCCTTCCTTCCTTCCTCCCTTCTATCCTTCCTTCCTTCCTTCCTTCCTTTCTCTTCCTGTCCTCCCTCCTTCCTTCCTTCCTTCCTTCCTTCCTGTCTTCCTCCCTCACTACGCACCTTCCTTCCTTCCTTCTCCCCTCCCCCCTCCCTCCCTCCCTCCCTCCCTCCCTTCCTGTCCTCCCTCCTTCCTTCCTTCCTTCCTTCTTGTCTTCCTCCCTCCCTCCCTCCCTTTCTTCCTCCCTCTATCCCTTCTTTCCTTCCTGCCTCAGCTACTCTGCTAATAAGTATTGGGAATTCAATCAAGACCCCTGATACAGCCCACATGAGGCAAGGGGATGGGTATATGGGGTTATAAGCTTCAGCCCACCTTGTAGCCCCCTGCCCACCTGTGGACCAGCTTCTTCATAGTTAACCATATGGCGGCATCTGCCGGATTACCACATTGTGCTCCGGCTGGGTTCTATCTCACTAACAGATCGTATAACTTGGAGCCATAAAGCCGCGTATAGTGGAGATGCCTGAATAGATCCCTTCTCCGCCCACACACTGATAACATGTGGGTCTGTGGTGTTTGTTTCCCCCGTATACTGGATATATTCCTAGACCGCCGCTGTACAAATGTCTTTTGTCTCGGTGAAGCCCCACTGCCCTCAATTATCCTGCTGGTGGGGACCGCAAAACGCCGCTGTGTTCTGAAAACCTCCGTCCAATAAATCTTTCCTGCTAGATACGGGGGGTTAGTGACAAGTCGACAACGCTGAGAATATAATCCTACAGCGACTACAAGTCTACAAAGCAGCTTCCAGTCCCACGACGCGTAGACAATTCCGGGTATTCCGCACAATTCCACGAAACGTCTTCTGGTTTGCTGACAAGTCTACAATGTGACGTCTAGATTGTTAAATACTGGTTTACAAAGCCAATTGTGATGTGATTACAAGAACACAAGGCTGGGTCAAAGGTGACTAGTCGCCAAAGCCTTTTCTGATTGGGTGACACTGTTAGGTCTAATGGATGGTGACTGTCATAAATAAGTCATGTAAGTACGCGTCTAATCTTATTGGTTACTGGTGAGTAGGGCTGAGTACTGATTCATCATGCTGGAGTGCTCGACTCGAGTAACGAACCCCATTAAAATCAATGGAAGACTTGAGCTTTTAACCAGGTGCCCCCCTGCTCGGCCTGGTTAACCTCTTGTAAAACCTAAGATGTGGTACAGATGCTAGAGTAAAATAACAATAAAGCAGCCATACTTACCTGTCTGGGCTTCTCTGTGCCGACTCCCTCCGCTCAGTGACAGCCTGCTTGGCCAATGTGCTGTCTTGGAGCTGCCAGGAGCTTGAAAGTGTTTAAATATTTGCACTACTGTACTGACACAGTGTGCACCCCAAGCATGCTTGCTCAACACTAGAAATTAGAGATTAGTGAACTGAATTTTCCGAATCGAGATTCGTTCCAAACCTTGCAAAAAGTTCAGTGCAAAACCAGACCAGCAAAGTTCAAAATGCATTCGTAAAGATGGCGGCCGCACATCTAAAAAACAAAACACTGGTATGCTCAAATGGTATGTTGGCAAAGTTCACTCATCTATACTTACCTGTCTGCACTCCCCCAGTGTCCTCCTCCCCCTCCAACTCTCTCAGCCAATTACAGAGGCAGTGATTGGCTGAGCGGGCTGTCACTCTTGAGACAAGAGGAATTTGGCTGCTGCGGGAGAGACCAGAGAAGGAGAACACCGGGAAAGCACAGACAGGTAAGTATAGATGAGCAAACTTTGTGAACCTCACAAAAACAGTTAAAAACTTGCAATCTTTTAGTTGTCTTAGCGCAGATTATTCAGGGTTCCGCTGAACCCAAACTTTGCGTCAAAGTTTTACAAGATTTGGTGACAAGTCTACAAGGGTGGGTCTTATTTTGTATACTGTTAAGGCAGTGTCCCAGAACCCATGTGACACTGCTGGTTCTGTGTGCATATTTGGGGTGACCTTTATATATACAGCGCAGCATATGATTTGCTTTCCCTACTACCTGGTTGCACTGGGGAATCATTGTGAAGTGTCAGAAATCACTATCCCTAAACCCCTCTCTTCTGAAGTCTTTACCAACCAGGGACGGTCTGTGGGGTGTGCGAGCAGTGCGGCCGC
The DNA here is from genome assembly GCA_027789725.1 of Dendropsophus ebraccatus. Lineage (NCBI taxonomy): Eukaryota > Metazoa > Chordata > Amphibia > Anura > Hylidae > Dendropsophus > Dendropsophus ebraccatus. Next base: position 23,870,774 of record JAQFWZ010000029.1, read on the forward strand.
ACAGGACATTGTGGACTCCCAGCAGTAAGGGGGCACCACCTACGGCCCCCTGAGGCCATTTATTCGACCCCCGTCTCGGCACAGCAGCCTTGCTGAGAGACCACAAGGAAAAACCTCCTCTACCCCGGACATTTGACTGCAGCCTGGCAACATGCCCCGCCCCCCACAGCGTCTCCCAGCCAACAGATGCCCCAACCCCGCCCGCCGACGAAGAGAGATGAGCAGTGTGATCCTCCGCTCCACCTCCTTCTCCTCATGGGCAGAGACATCCTTCACTGCTACTTCTGTGTAAGTGTATGTATGTATCTGTCTGTGTGTATGTGTGTTAGTGGAGTAAGTGTGTGTATGTTAGTGCTCATGTGTGGCTTTGGTAGCACAACAACTCTCAGCATGCTCCTGTGTGGCTGTGGTAGAACTACAACTCCCAGCATGAGCCTGTGTGGCTGCCCAGCATGAGCCTGTGTGGCTGTGGTAGAACTACAACTCCCAGCATGAGCCTGTGTGGCTGTGGTAGAACTACAACTCCCAGCATGAGCCTGTGTGGCTGTGGTAGAACTACAACTCCCAGCATGATCCTGTGTGGCTGTGGTAGAAAAACAACTCCCAGCATGATCCTGAGTGGCTGTGGTAGAACAACAACAACTCCCAGCATGCTCCTGTGTGGCTGTGATAGAACAACAAGTCCCAGCATGATCCTGTGTGGCTGTGGTGGAACAACAACTCCCAGCATACTCTTGTGTGGCTGTGGTGGTAGAACAACAACTTCCAGCATGCTCCTGTGTGGCTGTGGTGGTAGAACAACAACTCCCAGCATGATCCTGTGTGGCTGTGGTAGAACAACAAGAAAAAGAATATTCTGCACAGGGCGCCATGTACCCTAAGGCCGACCCTGTTACCAACACAGAACTGCCGATATGATACTCAGATAGAGGCATGAGCCTGTGTGGCTGCCCAGCATGAGCCTGTGTGGCTGTGGTAGAACTACAACTCCCAGCATGAGCCTGTGTGGCTGTGGTAGAACTACAACTCCCAGCATGAGCCTGTGTGGCTGTGGTAGAACTACAACTCCCAGCATGATCCTGTGTGGCTGTGGTAGAAAAACAACTCCCAGCATGATCCTGAGTGGCTGTGGTAGAACAACAACAACTCCCAGCATGCTCCTGTGTGGCTGTGATAGAACAACAAGTCCCAGCATGATCATGTGTGGCTGTGGTGGAACAACAACTCCCAGCATACTCTTGTGTGGCTGTGGTGGTAGAACAACAACTTCCAGCATGCTCCTGTGTGGCTGTGGTGGTAGAACAACAACTCCCAGCATGATCCTGTGTGGCTGTGGTAGAACAACAAGAAAAAGAATATTCTGCACAGGGCGCCATGTACCCTAAGGCCGACCCTGTTACCAACACAGAACTGCCGATATGATACTCAGATAGAGGATTCCTCCTCCCCAAGTGGTCTAATTCTTAGTTTTTTTTTTTTTACAGTCAAGTATACAATGCTAAATGTTAACAATATAACTCGATTTCTTTTTTTTTTTTTTTTAGATTGGCACGTCAACGTTGTTCCCTTTCAGATAACGTCATGGGTCATTAGGACGTTCTATTTCAAGGGGTCTCACGCTGACATTAAATGCTGCACACTGACCCCCTAAACCCCAATAAACCTTAGTTATAAAGCTGAGACAAGGGTGACCCAACGAGGACGGTCCCAGAGAAGAAGTGAACCCCCTCGCAACGCTTTAATAACCCTTAATAAAAGTGTCGCCAGGTTCACAGGAATTATTAAATCGATAACTAGGACTCTCCTCAGAAAGGAAATGCAGGTCAGGGGCCAAAGCGGGCCGCATCGACGTTAGATTACATCCATTGATTTATTCATTAATTTCTGGCATATCAGGGAAATTCATTACGGTTATCCGGCGGCGGCGGTGGCGGCACCGTCCGGCTCGTGTCTTACGGAGACCCAGGAACATTTCTTTATTACAATGGGAAGTGTCATCTTATTTACAGCTTGTCTGGCGTAATATTTTATTAATCCATTACTTGTGTATGCAAGACGTGGGGGAATCAGCGGGGGGCGCTGTCTGCAATCCAGAGTTATAGTCCAGGAGACAAAAATTCATTTGTTTCACAAGTCTTGTCTCATACGTTCCAAAAACAGTTGCTGTCTTATTGATCCCCTCCTCCCTCATAGCTCTTACTTAGCTTCTCACTCATTACCTGGGGGCTCGAAGGATTTTTTTGGGGGGAAGACAAATGTTCAACAAATATGTTAGAAAATAATAAATCCATAATAAATCTGGCCCCATATAAACTCTTGGCCACTGTCTCACTTCTCTACAATCTTCTGTCCACTGCAAGTAACGGCTAGTCCAGGACAGAACACAGGAAGTGGGTTGGGACATTTGACTACCACTAAATGCAAGAGAAATAGATTTAGGAAGCCCTAGTATTGCACCTCCAATCTGAGACAGTCTGCCTTCTAAAAGTGATCCACACTCTTCCTCAAAGGTAAATCAAGGCTTTTTTCAGATCTTTCACCACTCAAAATTGGGGTAGCTGTTTCTTGTGTGAATAGCAATCTACTAACTGCTGCATGTGTAATCTCTTTCTCCCTTTACTCTTTTCGCTGTTTCTGCTGACAGAGCACCATGCCAAGCCACTGCATCAGTAACCCCTTCTCCCCCTCAAATGGTGTCTATAGTACTGTACTTTGTAAATCATTCCCAGTACAGTGCCCCCTGCCAGTGCACGATAAACACCACTATTTCATGGCAGAACAGTGATGAGTAGGTGCTGTGCCGTGATTGTCCAGATAAGTAAGGGAAAGTAAGTGCCTGTGTGTGTACTACTGAGAATCAGTCCAACTCTGGTCCTTCCCCTGAATTGAAGAGAATAAGAAATAGTTTTGGGCACTGTCATAGGCTCAAGAACTGCAACCTGTTCACTTTGCAAGAGAGAGAGAGAGACTGAGACTCAGAAAGCCTGGGCTGTGTACCTGCGAACTGAGACAGTCTGCCTTCTAAAGGTGATCCACACTGTTCCTTAAAGGTAAATCAAGGCTTTCCTCTGATCTTTCACCATCCATTAAGTCTGGAACAGCTTTCCCTTGTATAAATAGCAATCTACCTACTGCTGTGTGTACTACTGGTAAACAGTCCAGATCTGGTCCCTCCCAGGTTTTTAAAATTTCATAAAATGACTGGCTGACAACCCCCATGGCATTGGTAAATCCGGCCATACTTATAAAGCATAAATTATTGTAGGTGGAAATACTCTTTAAACGGCTTTACTAGACTACAAAGAGTGTCTCTCACTGTGGAGGAGCCCGGCCTGTCCACACCAATTGATTTCAATAGGAACCATGTAATCCCTCTTTTCCCCTGTGGGGGTGCTGCTGAGAAATGAAACACTTATTCTAATAGTCATCTACTGGTGATGGCCGCTCTTGGCTTATGATTTTGTGACTTTATTGATGACACACAGGATTTGGAGCTGTCCCCGTGATGTGAGACTGTTCCACAGATGCACAGCTATTCCCGCTGACTTTATACAGCGCTCGCTCTAATATTTACACTAAGCAAACGCTGCCGTCTGCTCCCCGGCTCTGGGTTTGGTAAACAGTGCCGCCCCGATCCTCCTGATATCTCTGCTCCCGGCCAGCCACACATTTGTCAGCAGAAGCATCCCGGAGGTGAATGCTACAGACAGCGATGTATGGGCACCGGCGGCTCCTCTCCCAGTAGCCAAAGTAATGCCAGTTTATTATGTTTAGTGGGAAAACTGGGAAAAATTAGTATGAGGAGCAGAATACACAGAGGGCAGAATTAACTGTATGAGTGCAGCTCTGGAGTATAATGCAGGATGTAACTCAGGATCAGTAATGTGCATGGTGACCCCACCAGCAGAATAGTGAGTGCAGCTCTGGAGTATAATACAGGATGTAACACAGGATCAGTAATGTAATGTATATACACAGTGACCTCACCAGCAGAATAGGGAGTGCAGCTCTGGAGTATGATACAGGATGTAACTCAGGATGAGTAATGTAATGTACATACACAGTGACCCCACCAGCAGAATAGTGAGTGCAGCTCTGGAGTATAATGCAGGATGTAACTCAGAATCAGTAATGTAATGTATATACACAGTGACCCCACCAGCAGAGTAGGGAGTGCAGCTCTGGAGTATGATACAGGATGTAACTCAGGATCAGTAATGTAATGTATGTATGTACACAGTGAGCTCACTAGCACAATAACTCAGGATCAGTAATGTATGTACACAGTGACCTTACCAGCAGAATAGTGAGTGCAGCTCTGGAGTATAATACAGGATGTAACTCAGGATCAGTAATGTATGTACACAGTGACCCCACCAGCAGAATAGTGAGTGCAGCTCTGGAGGATAATACAGGATGTAACTCAGGATCAGTAATGTAATGTATGTACACAGTGACCCCCACCAGCAGAATAGTGAGTGCAGCTCTGGGGTATAATACAGGATGTAACACAGGATCAGTAATGTATATACACAGTGACCCCACCAGCAGAATAGTGAGTGCAGCTCTGGAGTATAATGCAGGATGTAACTCAGGATCAGTAATGTGCATGGTGACCCCACCAGCAGAATAGTGAGTGCAGCTCTGGAGTATAATGCAGGATGTAACTCAGAATCAGTAATGTATATACACAGTGACCCCACCAGCAGAATAGTGAGTGCAGCTCTGGAGTATAATACAGGATGTAACTCAGGATCAGTAATGTAATGTATGTACACAGTGACCCCCACCAGCAGAATAGTGAGTGCAGCTCTGGGGTATAATACAGGATGTAACACAGGATCAGTAATGTATGTACACAGTGACCCCACCAGCAGAATGGTGAGTGCAGCTCTGGGGTATAATACAGGATCAGTACAGGATCAGTAATGTAATGTATGTACACAGTTACCCCACCAGCAGAATAGTGAGTGCAGCTCTGGAGGATAATACAGGATCAGTACAGGATCAGTAATGTAATGTATGTACACAGTGACCTCACCAGCAGAATAGTGAGTACAGCTCTGGAGTATAATACAGGATGTAACTCAGGATCAGTAATGTAATGTATGTACACAGTGACCCCACCAGCAGAATAGTGAGTGCAGCTCTGGAGAAATCTATTTACAATGTACAATGTACATTTTCTGCAGATTCATTCATGTAAGTAGGCGTTCACCCCTTGTCATAGTCTTGGATAGATTTGCAGAATTATGTGATATTGCCAGGAGAGAAGTCTGACCCACTTTATCTTGGGCTGTCTGTCATGTGACTAAGAGATATCCGGCACTGCTATTAAGCACACACTTGTTTAAAGTGGACAGACCCTTTAAGAGTCTCCATACTTTTCCCATCCATCATGAAGCCTCCATTTGTGGCGTTGATGTCAGATACACAAGGAACAAGCGACCCGGTGATCTCAGGGCGATCTCGTCCTCCTCCTCCTTAAGCCCCCAGCCGTGTTCTAGAACTGTCATCTTTGCCGCCTCCGGTCGTGTCCCGTATTCTCTTAATTGTTCTGTAGAATGCGGCTGCAAACAAGGTGTCTTTCTGACGGGTTACTCCGTGCCAAGGTGATCCTAAAGGTGCAGGCCCGCCGAGACTCCGGTAATTGAAACGCTTCCAGCTATGATAAATGACCGCACTAAATGGCGCAAAGTTATTTTTATGTTCTACGGAATGGAGGGGGGCTCTAAATATTGTGGAGAAACAGCTGGTTGATCTGGAATTCTAATATTCAGATTATCAAGATGTTGGTCCAAAAAAAAAAAAAAAAAAAAAGAAAAAAAAAATATATATATATCAGTTGATTTGAAAAAAATAAATAAATGTATATATATATATATATATATATATATATATTTCAAATTAACTGCTTTCAGATAATTATATAGATTTGTAATTTGCTTCTATTAAAAAATCTCCAGTCCTTCAGTACTTATCAGCTGCTGTATGTCCTGCAGGAAGTGGTGTATTCTCTTCAATCTGACACAGTGCTCTCTGCTGCCACCTCTGTCCATGTCAAGAACTTTACAGAAAAAACGTCATCAATGTAGTGTACCCATCCTCAAACTTTTTAGATTTACCCCTCAAAGCTTTTGTCTGAGTACCATTACGAAGCTGAGACAGTGTTGTTTTTCCTACTGCTTGTAGAAAAATACTGACAGTATTGTTTGCTACTGCTCTGGACAGTTCCTGACATGGACAGAGGTGGCAGCAGAGAACACTGTGTCAGACTGGAGAAAATACACCACTTCCTGCAGGACTTACAGCAGCTGATAAGTACTGGAAGACTTAACATTTTTTAATAGAAGTAAATTACAAATCTCTGGCACTTTTTGGCACCAGTTAATTTTTTTGCTGAGCTGCCCCTTTAATAGATCAACCCTACAAGCCCCCCTAGGGCTTTCCAGAAGAAACGTCGTCAATGTAGCGTATCCATGCTCAAACGTTTTGGATTTACCCCTCGAAGCTCTTGCCCGAGTCCCCGTATGAGTCGGTGTTGTTTTTCTTCTTGACGCCTCTCAGAGTCTGGGATCCCAGCGTAGTGTCTCTTCTGGCGCTGCCCGCCTCTCATATTCCAGTCAGGTTGGCGATTCAGCCGCAATATATTTCTGGCCAAAGACAATTCCTTAATTTCATTTCTGCTTATTAAAGCAATAAGTGTATCCAAATTTGGCTCCTCAGACTCATTCCTTCAAATCGATTTCCTGCTTGTTTTTAAATGTATTTTAACACATTTTATGGTTTTTATTGATTTTTTTTTCCTTTCTTGGCTTCATCGTATTTAATGAAATGATATACAGCGCTAAACCAAAGAGACTCTTTAGCCGCTCCGGTGCTTGAAGGATGCTGATGAAATGGCTGGAAAAGAGTTAAAGGGAATCTTCCGGAAAATATTTTTGGAGCCTGTATTAACTCTATGTGCTCACACGTATATCCATGACACCTATCACTAGTGCAGTTACATCCAGTGACTCAGAGGAAGCATCTTCTCTGATCAGCGTGGTCTCTCCTGAATCTGCCAGAGAAACATTTTAGGCTCCAACACATACAGTAGTAAGGTCCCCTGTACCCCTATATAGTACCCCATAGTGTTAAGGTGTCCCTGTGCCTCCACTTAATAAGGTATGCTCTGTGCCCCAGTATAGTAATAAGGTATATAGGCCCCTCTGTGCAGTCCCCATATAGTATCAAGCCCCTCTGTACAGCCCCAATGAAGTATAGAGTGCTGCCCCCAGAAGTATAGACCCCTTGTGTGCTGCCCCAGTAGTATATACCCCTTGTGTGCTGCCCCCAGTAGTATATACCCCTCATACCACTTGTGTGCTGCCCCCGAGTAGTATGTACACCTTGTGGGCTGCCCCCCAGTAGTATAAAGACGCCCTGTGTGCTGCCCCAGTAGTATATAGCCCCTGTGTGCTGCCCCAGTAGTATATAGACCCTTATTTACTGTCCCCAGTAATATATAGCCCCTTTGTGTGCTTCCCTGAGTATGTATATACCCCTTGTGTGCTGCCCCAGTAGTATATAGCCCCTGTGTGCTGCCCCAGTAGTATATAGACCCTTATTTACTGTCCACAGTAATATATAGACCCCTTGTGTGCTTCCCTGAGTATGTATTTACCCCTTGTGTGCTGCCCCCAGTAGTAATATAGACCCTTGTGCACTGCCCCAGGGGTATATACCCCTTGTGTGCGGCCCCAAGTATTAATATAGACCCTTGTGCACTGCCCCAGGGGTATATACCCCTTGTGTGCTGCCCCCAGTAGTATACAGACCCCCTGTGTGCTGTCCCCAGTAGTATACATAGGTAACATAGGTTAGTGGTGATGCTGTACGCATTGTATCTTCCACTCACTGCAATTACTGGATCAGGCCCAGCCACTCAGAGTATTACACAGGAGCAGGGACTCCTCTCTATAACAGGTGTCCCATACATTGCAGAACAATCAGGGGACGCATTACCGACCCCAAATCTGACAGATTTTTTCCCCTTTCTCTGAATACTCACTCATCTGTACCCCAGCGGCTGTCAGGCTATGCTGGGAGTTGTAGTTCTGCACCAGCTGTAGAATCTTTAGCCCCCTCTCTCTTTGTGCTTTGTGGGTGTAAAAACTTTAGCATCGTCTGACATTTACGTCTATACGTTCTTCTTTTTTTTTTTTTGTGAGTTATTTCTCCTTAGAAATTTATTATAACTCTGAGCCGGAGTCCTATTGTTATGTAAATGTAGATTTTATTTTATTTATTTATTTATTTTTTAACCCAGATCCATCCTCTCCGTGTCAGACGTTGGAGAAACTCCCCCCCCCCCCCGGGATTGTAATATTCTCTCTTTACCATTGCTATTGAAGGGTTGGCATATAGAGGGAGGGGGGGGGGGATTTATAATGAGCACAATCATTATAAGGGGGAAAGAAGCCCATAAAACAAAGGGCTGTGGATTCCAGTAATAGGAGAGCGGCTGCGGCGGCGGCTTCAGCTCAGATGAGACGGCAGAATTAAACAGGACTCCTGCAGAATGTTATCGTCTGCAAAACAAAAGGCGAAGATAAACTCCCCGACTTTAACATATTACGGCCGGCGCTGCAGCGGTGGCGGCTTTAATAGGACGGGGCGGCAGTCAAAGGCCATCGCTCATAAAAGCGAATGACTGATAAGAGCAATTCATGACTGCGCCATTATTAAATGTAGCGTTTGGCGGATAGGAAGGCGATCGGAGCGTGATGGCAATCGGACCCGGCCACTACAATCAGGGCTGTCTTTTTTATTTTAATAACTTTTTATTGGTTGTATTACCCATCAGCCTCGGCTTCTGTGTCTTTAATGATCGGGGTAAAGTGGGGCCATCCCTATCTGTATAGTGATTGCAGGTTGTGTCAGAACTACAACTCCCATCATGCCCTTTCATGTAAAGTTAGATGTCCTAGACTGTCTGTATGTATAAGATCTACTTTTCTATCTTGTAGCTCTTTAGCTGTTGCAGAACTACAACGCCCATCGTGTCACTTAAAGGGGTACTCCAGCAAAGAAACTGGTTTTACAAAGTTCTATAGATTTGTAATTGACTTCTATTTAAAAAAAACTCCAGTCTTCCAGTACTTATCAGTTGCTGTATGTCCTGCAGGAAGTAGTGTATTCTCTCCAGTCTGACACAGTGCTCTCTGCTGCCACCTCTGTCCATGTCAGGAGATCCCCATAAAAAAAACAAATAACTTCTCCTGCTCTGGACAGTTCCTGACATGGACAGAGGTGGCAGCAGACTGGAAAGAATACACCACTTCCTGCGGGACATACAGCAGCTGATTAATACTGGAAGATTGAAGAGTTTTAAATAGAAGTAAATTACAAATCTGTATAACTTGTATAATCTGACACCAGTTGATTTGTAGAGGAAAAAATTATTAGACCATCGTTCACAAACCCATCGCTTGTGGAACTACAACTTCCATCACGATCTTCCACATTTATCACAGCAATCAATTTCCTGTATTGTCCATATGTATTAGAGCTATGGCTCTCTGGCTGTTGCAGAACTACAACTCCCATCATGACCCTTTCATTTGTGTCCTGTACTGTCTGTGTGTATTAGACCAGCAATCCCATACCTATGGCTCTCTGGTTGTGGTAGAACTACAACTCCCATCATGAACATTCATGGAAAAAATTTTAATGACCAGGGAAGCATCAAACCATCTGTGTCCTGTACTGTTTGCATTTATTAGACGGACCTTACCATAGCCAGGGCTTGCTGGTTGTTGTACAACTTCAACTCCCATCATGCATATTCATATAAGGAAAGGGAAGAGGGCTTACTCTCTAGTGGCAGCATCCCTGCTAATTATAGCAGAGATGCTACCTCCACTAGGTGGCAGCAGAGCTTAAGCACTCTTCCTTAAATATGCGAGGTCATTTGCATATATTTTCCCAAGGAGCATTGCACGTCCTGTAAGATTCCAGATGCCCCATTGGGATTATCTTCTATTACAAACCTGACGCTCTCTTTTGGACTAGAGCAGCTACAAAGAACGTCTCTCTCTATGGAGAACCTGTCCTGTCTTCCATTAGTGCAATGTATCATATTTCCTGTGGTGGCGCTGTGGAGAAAGTGAACACTTAAAGGGGTTGTCCAGTGAAAATCTTTTTCTTTCATGTCAACTGATATCAGAAAGTTATATAGGTTTTGAATTTACTTCTATTAAAAAATCTTAAGTCTTCCCATACTTATCAGCTGCTGTATGTCCTGCAGGAAATGTTGTTTTATTTTCAGTCTGACACAGTGCTCTCTGCTCTGGTGGAGACACTGTTCTGAGCCGAAGACAGAGTTCCTGTCTCAGCCAGAGGTGGCAGCAGAGAGCACTGTGTCAGACTGAAAATAAAACAACACTTCCTGCAGGACATACAGCAGCTAATAAGTATGGGAAGACTTGAGTTTTTTTAATAGAAGTAAATTACAAATCTGTATAACTTTATGATATCACTTGATTTGAAAGAAAAAGATTTTCGCTGGACAACCCCTTTAATGCCAGTTTTTCCTTTTAAATTACAGCTGATCGCTGGGAGGCTTAGCAGGGTGACACTGTGTGATCAGGTTATGGTAAAAGATACTGTCCAAGATAGAGAACCCCTTTAACTTCTAGCCTTCAGTAGTCACCTGGATGTGGGGGAGGTGCTTATTCACATAGACCAGTGCTCCCCTCTCTATGGCTCCACAGATGCTGCAAAACTACAACTCCCATCATCCTCAAGTCAACCTGTGGCTCTCCAGCTGTTGCATGACGACAACTGTTGATCTAGAATATAAAATACCATCATGAGATCCATCAACAGCAGCAACCCTGCTTGTTGGTGGTTTCCACACAAACACACACATACACACAGAAAGCTAAAGCTGCGGCGAGCTTCCCGTGTCTCCAGCATATAGAAAACATTAAAGGGGTACTCCGGCAAATCTATATATTTAAAATCAACTGGTGTTAGAAATATAGATTTGTAATTTTATTCTTTTTAAAAATCCACAGTCATCCAGTACTTATCAGCTGCTGTATGTCCTGCAGATAGTGTTAGATTCTTTCCAGTCTGACACAGTGCTCTCTGCTGCCACCTCTGTCCATGTCAGGAACTGTCCAGAGCAGGAGAGGTTTTCTATGGGGATTTGCTGCTGCTCTGGACAGTTCCTGACATGGACAGAAGTGGCAGCAGAGAGCACAAGAATACACCACTTCCTGCAGTACATACAGCAGCTGATAAGTACTGGAAGGCTGGAGATTTGTTAATAGAAGTAAATGACGAGTCTATATAACTTTCTGTGACCAGTTGATTTGAAACAAAATTGCCGGAGTTTCCCTTTAAGGAAATGCGTCTCTCTAGCCTATAGTATAACTGATGGATTCTTTAGGTTTATTAAGTAACGTAATGTGACAGTGAATGGTTTCTTCTATCTCTTAGCGCTGAAGCCTTCCCTCCTGACTCGGCACTCTCATTTGCGTCCCATCATTTTTCTTAAAATAGATCAATACAGATGCTTCTGCAAATTGAATGCTCCTTCTCATTTCATGGGGTGACTGTGTCAGGATCCCGTCCATTGTTCATCCATAACTGGGAATAAAAATCAATTAACCGCCTGCATTAAGCGCCATTCCACCCTAATTCCGGCGTGACGTCTGCCGAGGATGAGAGCTAAGCAGCGGCCGGGGAGCCGAAAATACACACAGGAGACCATGTCTTATTCATAACACTGCTGTCTTCTTACGGGGCCTCTCAGCAGCCATAGTCAGTTCTCCACACCTTGTGGTGCCATAAATTGCCCATAAAGTGCATATTTACCTCCATTAGTTCAACAGTGCCTTCTGTTTCATTCCAGCTCTGTCACATCTATACTTTTCAGTACTGTAGCTGGGTCATGTGATCACCAGCCTGGCTCACAGAAAATCATATGTGTTCAATGTGTTAGAGGAAGGGGTCTGTCCTAGGTCAGCTTCCTGTGAACTACAGAATGACTTCATTATCACCATTAGATCCTCCCTGGGGTGGTCACAGACGCTGTTTCCTCTTCTCCCCACACAGCTTTATTTATATTCTTTTGCTGCTATCATTATGGGATCAGGATACATAGTTATTATACACCTCTCCTGAGCCTGCGTTCACACATTGTATTTTGTTGCATTTATTTCAGAGATTTAGCCATACTGTCCAACAGTGCTATCTATTGCATTCCAGCTCTGTCACATCTATACTTTTCAGTATAGTAGCTGGGTCACCAATTAGATCCTCCCTGGGGGGTCACGGATCATGTCCCCTGTCCTCCCCACACAGCTTTTTCTGTTCTGCTATCACTATGGGACTATGCATTTTGCTGTATGTCTTTCAGAGATTTAGCCATGCTGTCCAACAGTTCCCTCTCTTTCATTCCAGCTCTGTTACATCTATACTTTTCAGTAAAGTTGCTGGGTCATGTGATTACTAGCCTGACTCACCAAAAATAACAGTGTTTGATGTGTCTCAGAAAGTGGTCTGTCCTGGGTCAGCTGAACTACAGAATGACTTCATCACCGTTAGAGCCTCCCTGGTGGGTCACAGACCCTGTGCCCTCTCCCCACACAGCTTTATCTGTATTCTGCTGCTGCTATCACTATGGGACTATGCATTTTGCTTCATTTCATTCAGAGATTTAGCCATGCTGTCCCACAGTGCCTTCTGTTTCATGCGGGCTTTGCCACATCCATACTTTTCACTATTGTAGCTGGGTCATGGGATCACCAGAAAGCTCTGTAAAGGTCATGTGATCACCATGTGTCAGGGGAAGTGGTCTGTCCTGGTAAGCCTGGATAAGACCAATCAGATTCTTCCAAGATATTCACAGACCCCACCCAGCTTTACCTGTATTGTACTGCTGCTTTCTCTATGGGATCAGGATATATAGTTGATATACCCTTCACCTGAGGCTTGCACCTTGCATTTTTGCACAATTTTTTCAGAGTTTTTGCAGTGACGTCCAGCAGTGCCATTCGTTTCATTCCAGCTCTGCTGCAACCATACTTTTATGTACTGTTTCCCAAAATTGCATCAGAATGGCTCTATTTTACTGAGATTACAGAGATGACGTCACACTTACCATCACTAGTACAACAGTGGCATCTGTTTCATTCCAGCTCTGCTTCATCAAAATATTTCAGTTTTGTAGCTGGGTCATATGACCAGCAGTCATACCCCCAGATAATTACATGGCTTTATATGTTAGAGGAAGTTGTCTGTCCTGGGTCAGCTGACTGCCTGTCAACTACAGGATGACATCATCACTTATCACGTGCTTCTTGTCTGCTCAAAGATGCCTCCCCTCCCAGCTTTAGTTATATTCTGCTGTTGTAGCTATTATTTACATGGGATCAGGATACTATATATAGTTGTACACCTCACCTGAGACTGTGTTCACATATCACCTTTTTGTAGGATTCTTTTTTTTCAGACTTTTTGCTGTGATGTCCAACAGTGGCATCTGTTTCATTCCAGCTCTGCTTCATCCATACATTTCAGTACTGTAGCTGGGACATGTTACCAGCAGTCACTAGAAAATCACCTGGCTTTATGTGTCTCAGGAAGTAGTCTGTCATTGGTCAGCTGACTTCATGTGAACTACAGGATAACATCATCACTTTTCAGATCCCTCCTGGTAGCTTCCAGACCCCATCCTCTCCCAGCTCTATCTCTAAGCTTCTGCTGGATCAGAATTTATAGTAGTTATACACCCATCCTTGTGGCTGTGTTCACATATCGCCTTTTTGTAGGATTCTTTTTTTCAGACTTATTGCTGTGATGTCCAACAGTGGCATCTGTTTCATTCCAGCTCTGCTGCATCCATACATTTCAATATTGTAGCTGAATAATGTGACCAGCAGTCACCAGAAAATCACCTGGTTTTATGTGTCTCAGGAAGTGGTCTGTCCTGGGTCAGCATCAGGGGCGTATATAGGATTCATGGGGCTCCATAGCAAAAAAATTTAAGGGGCGCCCCTCCCCTCAGCATAACACAAAGCACTGTGTGTGTGTGTATATATATATATATATATATATATATATATATATATATATATATATATCTGCTTTACTGCTGGTGTACTGATAACCCCTGACCTCTGCAAGGAGCTCTGCACATTTTCCTTTCCTACTTGATTGTCAGCTGGAGAACAGAGGTCAGGGGTTATCAAAGCAGTGAAACAGAGATCTCTGTCTTCTGCTTGTTAACCCTTTTTTTGTGTTGCAGCATGTAAGTAAACATTGGGTCACTTACACGCTGCAATACATAAGTGGTTAAGCAGAAGGACACATGCTCTTACCTTCTCCTCCGGGCCCCCCTCCTGCACGGGCCCCATATCAACTGCCTACCCTGCCACTATGGTAGCTACGCCCCTGGTCAGCATGATGACATTGTCACCTTTCAGATCCCTCCTGGCAGATTCCATACCACATGGAGTACAAATAATTGAAGACATTAGGGGTTGTAAGAATGATCGGTATACCAGGAATGATTGATCCAGAACTCAAGTAAGACATTTACTGTAATGGAGCTAGAATCACGGCTGGCAGAGTTGTTTCCTAGATGTTGAGCAGGTAGATGGCAGGGTTGGCAGCAGACAGGAGGGCAGGGTCAGAAAAAGAAGAACAAACACCTAAAAGGTGAACAGAAACAAATGAGTAAAGGGATGATAGAGGAATGACTGTGGCCCCCTGAAGAAACTGTTGGGTGAAACATGTCGGGAGTGCTTTTATGCTTTTTTTAAAAAAAAAAAAAAATATAGGCACTTCCAGTCTGCATCCATATAATATATATATTTAGTGATCTGCACCTGGACTTTATTTGTTTCATATTTGTTATTTTTAAGAATTAGTGACCAGTTTACCAGCCCTTTGACATTACTTATGGAGCCTATGCTCAATGACAATTTAAATCAAGAGTATGATATAAAGGATCGGATCAAGCTAGTCCTAGAAAGTCTTTTTTATTTTTACTAAATCAATGGGGAAAAAAAAGCATCAGACCAACATGTTTCCAGTGCTGTAGATGCCCTTACTCATGGTTATGAAAGTGACCACGACTAAGAGCGGCTAGAGCTCCTAAGAAAACATCCCGTTAATAATATTTATCATGTTGATGCATTTCTGGTTCCATAGACCCCCATACTCATTGCCATGACATGAAGGGCATCCAGAGGTCTTGGGCAAACATCCCGGTAAAAAGATGCATCATACAGACGTGTTTCTGGCACTATATATGCCATTATTCATGGTCATAACTATGAACAAAGACATATAAAGCTTGTGAACAAACATATTGGTAAAAAAAACTAACACATCATACAGACGTGTTTCTGGCACTCTAGATGCCCTTACTCATAATGATGGCCATGAGTAAGGGCAGATATATGTTGATCTGATGCCATTTTCTTTTTCTTTTTTTTTTTTTGGATGATAGTTCAAGAACGAATTTCTCGTGCTTGGGGAACAAAATGCATCATACCAACATGTTTCTGGTGCTCTAGATGCCCTTATTCATGGCCATGATCATGAGTATAGGCTTTTAGAGTTCCAGAAACATGTCAGACTAATGTAGTATTTACTGGGATGTTTGTTCAGGAGCTCTAGTTGCCCTTACACCTAGTCATACGATGATTAAAGATCTCCAGAAACACGTCGGCATGATGTCTTTATTTTTTCTTGGTCAAAATGTTTGTTCAATGATTATATAATATGTATTTTTTTTTAACAAGCTAGATCCCTTCTTCCTATCAATATAAACTGAGCTGCAGTTACTGATGCCACCCACTAGGGCGGCGCTGTTTCTATGGAAAAAAATAGTATTTTTAAATACTATCTCCTGACCCCTTTAAGAGGTGTTAAACAGCAACCAGTGCCAGCGCTCCATACGGCGGTTCTAGTAGGTGCCGGGCACAGAAAGTATTCTCCGGCACAGGCAGGCTTGTACTTTGCTCAGGGTGTTCAGTCCGGCTCTCACCTCTGGAGAGTATCCAAGCATTCCAGTTATTTAATGTGTGCAAACAGCCTGCAATCCCCGGAGAATTTATCCTCGGGCTTACATTACAATCATCTTCATCGGCGGATGCTTCTACGGTCCGCTGAGAACCCCAGCTGCCCCGCTAATGGGTCCAAGACAAACATACAATAGAGGAGATGTAAAACAAGGTGAGAAGGTTACGGCTCGGACGGTGAGAGTCGCAGTAATGAGGATCACCCTCCTCACCAGGTAATGGGGGCCCTTCGGTCATCTCCTATTAGTTGTAAGATAATGAGGAATGAATAATTGCCGTTTGTCGACCTGAGAGTCATTAGTCATGCCGAGGAGGACACAAGTTTTTTTTGTAAAAAAAAATTTAAAAAAACAATCAAAACGACTCGCAAGGATAAGACCCCCGAATACAACATCACCCAAAAGGAGTGGGAGAGGGAGCAGGTATTGGTTATGGCGCACCCAAAAAATTTCCAAGCTTACAACGATCGTTTAATCTGCCCACAGCACTCCCGCAGGAGAAGTGGAGTACTACACAATGAATGAAAAAAAAAAAATTACAAAAACAATCAAAACGACTCGCAAGGATAAGACCCCTAATACAACATTACCCGAAAGGAGCGGGAGCAGGTATTGGTTATGGCGCAACAAAAGAATTTCCGAGCTTACAACAATCGTTCAATCTGCCCACAGCACTCCCGCAGGAGAAGTGAAGTATTACACAAATCCCACTGGAATAATAGGTTGTTTGTGTAATGTGTGTGCGTGTGTGTGTGTGTGTGGGGGGGGGGGGGGTCAGGTCCTTCTGCTATGTGGGGTATCCCACTCTATATTACACATATAATACCCATAGCCATAACCCATAGCCGATGAAGCGCACATGTGCGTGAAATGGCCATCACGATGTTTTCGCTGTTAAGCGGTATGGCTTCTGCCTCAGGGGGAGATGTCTGACTGAAGTTTAAACTGCACTTTTATATAAAGAAACTTTGCAACATACAGGTGAGTGCCCTCATCTCTTTTCTATTCATTGGACATAGCCTATAGCTGTATTGTGGTATTTTGGGAGGGTCTGATATTGCAGCATTAGGCTATGTTCACACATTGTATATTTTCGTAAAACCACGGCCGTTGCACAACAGCCGTGATTTATATGGAAATATAGGTGCCATTGCTACCTAGGAATCTTGGCCGGAGCGTATACACATAGTATACGCTCCGGCTGGGCTCCCTAGCTGCGCCACAAACAAATGACATGTCAGTTTTCCGCGGCCGCTATTCAGTGAAAAGCGGCCACAAAAACCCAGGTCAGTGCACACAATGGAGCGAGCGCCTGTGGTTGCACGCTCCATAGTGTGCAGTGGGATGCGCCCGCATCAGAACTCTGCGTCTGCAAAGATCATCCAGCAAGTACTGCAGTATCTGCCGGGATGATCTTTTCAGAGACCGGCCGTTTTGTGACCCGGCCGGGTCACGGAACGGCCGGTCTTTTACGTTGTGTGCACATAGCCTTCGTAAAGTAACAACATCGTCTTCCCGAATCCTCAAACTGCTGAAAAGAGATGGAAATGAAGGTGAGAGGAATCCAGTATCCAGTGAGCTTGCATGTGTACACAGAGCAGCCTGCGGAGTTCAGCACCATGGACAGAGCACAGCGTGACTGTATACAGTGAGAGGGTCTGCGGGACTTCATTAGAAACGGAAAGGATTTATATGAGATCTGGCTGTTTCCTTTTCTGAAAAAGCGCCCCCTCCCACTTATAGGTTGTGTCTAGAATTACAACTTAATCACATTCACTCAACAACTTCAGTCCTAGACACAATCCATACATGAGAAGTGCTCCTATAATCTTATATTGCCCCAACTATTCTGCTGGTGGGGTCACTGTGTACATACATTACATTACTGATCCTGAGTTACATCCTGTATTATACTCCAGAGCTGCACTCACTATTCTGCTGGTGGGGGTCACTGTGTACATACATTACATTATTGATCCTGAGTTACATCCTGTATTATACCCCAGAGCTGCACTCACTATTCCGCTGGTGGGGTCACAGTGTACATACATTACATTACTGATCCTGAGTTACATCTTGTATTATACTCCAGAGCTGCACTCACTATTCTGCTGGTGGGGTCACTGTGTACATACATTACATTACTGATCCTGAGTTACATCTTGTATTATACTCCAGAGCTGCACTCACTATTCTGCTGGTGGGGTCACTGTGTACATACATTACTGATCCTGAGTTACATCCTGTATTATACTCCAGAGCTGCACTCACTATTCTGCTGGTGGGGTCACTGTGTACATACATTACTGATCCTGAGTTACATCCTGTATTATACTCCAGAGCTGCACTCACTATTCTGCTGGTGGGGTCACTGTGTACATACATTACATTACTGATCCTGAGTTCAGTATTATACTCCAGAGCTGCACTCACACCAGAAGACAATTGATGAGACATTGCAGATTCACCAAGAGCTTTTGCAGATAACACACTCGGCTCTGCTACATCTGTGGATATGTAATAGCATTGGGATACTAACCAGAGGACATGTGCAGCGGATTATTGAAGTCTCATAAAGTGCAGAACTACATTAGTGGAAAATCCTACAATTGGTTAATGATTGACGTATGTGTCTGATAAGAAGGAGTAAAGGTGGCTAGAGGTATAATAAGAATATAATGTCCTCCCCACTGTCCATTATAAGTCACTGAGGGCCATCACCATAGGAGATGTGTATGTTATGAGGTTCTGCAGCAGCTGAGGTGTATGATGAGGTTCTGCAGCAGCTGAGGTGTATGATGAGGTTCTGCAGCAGCTGAGGTGTATGATGAGGTTCTGCAGCAGCTGAGGTGTATTATAATGTTCTGCAGCGGCTGAGGTGTATTATGAGGTTCTTCAGCAGCTGAGGTGTATTATGAGGTTCTTCAGCAGCTGAGGTGTATGATGAGGTTCTGCAGCAGCTGAGGTGTATTATGAGGTTCTTCAGCAGCTGAGGTGTATTATGAGGTTCTTCAGCAGCTGAGGTGTATGATGAGGTTCTGCAGCAGCTGAGGTCTAGTATGATGTTCTGCAGTGGCTGAGGTGTATGATGAGGTTCTGCAGCAGCTGAGGTCTAGTATGATGTTCTGCAGTGGCTGAGGTGTATTATGAGGTTCTTCAGCAGCTGAGGTGTGTTATGAGGTTCTGCAGCAGCTGAGGTGTATGATGAGGTTCTGCAGCAGCTGTGGTTTATGATGAGGTTCTGCATCAGCTGCATTTATTTGACCCTAATGCAATAACCAATAGAGTAGAGGGATTAGTGATTCCCCCTAACTCGAGTCAGGGAGTGCAGGAACCAGATGAACCCCCTCCCGTAGAGCACTGGGGCCTCAATATATACTGTATAGTACAGTGATATCAGTGGAACAAATAAGAATGGACATCTGGGAAGGGGGGGAAGGGGGAGTGGACAGAACATCGGAGAGATGGGAGCAGGGTTTGTGCAGATGTTAGACCTGACTGCTGTAGAACTCTCAGCCAATCAGTGATTGAGGCGGCAGGAGACCACTGTGACCATTAGTGGCTGAGCCCTCCCTGATCCTGGAAGCACTGGATGGTGGGGCCAGGGCTCTAGGAGAGGAGAAGGGGAGCGAGGGAGGTAAGTATAGTTTTTTTTCTGTTCACCATCTTATTTAGCAACATAAAAAAAAAATTATTACCAAGAAAAACCCCTTTAAGACTTCTTCTTTTAGTATTACTTTTAGAAAGATCATCACCCATTCTTCCTTCCTACCTTCTATTTCCATCTTCCTTGTTTACCTTTCCTCTTCCTCCCTTTTCCTTTCTTTCCTTCCTATCTTCCCTTCCTCCCTTCGCTGCTTCCCATCTTTCTTTCTTCCTTTGCTTTCTTCCTTCCTTCCTCCCTACCTCTCTCCTTCCTTCCTTCCTTCCTTCCTTCCTTCCTTCCTTCCTTCCTTCCTTCCTTCCTTCCTTCCTTCCTTTCTTGTTTTCTTCCTCCTCCCTCTCCCTCCTTCTTCTGTTCCTCCCTTCTTCTTACTTTTTTCCCTTTTGCCTTTTCTTCTATTTAATGTTTCTCCTATTTTGTATTCCTTTTCTATTTCCTGCCCTTTTTCTCTCTTTTTTTTCTTTTATCATTATCATTTCACTCCCACCCTCCCTCACTCCCTTCCTCCTCCTTTTTTCCCTCCCTCCCTCCCGTCCTTCCTTCTACCCTCCCTCCCTCCCTCCCTCCCTTCCTTCCTTCCTTCCTCCCTCCCTCCTCCCGCCCTTCCTTCCTTCCTCCCTCCCTCCTCCCGCCCTTCCTTCCTTCCTCCCTCCCTCCTCCTGCCCTTCCCTCCTTCCTCCCTTCCCCCCTCCCTACTTCCTTCCTACCTTCCTTTGTTCCTTCCTCCCTTCCTTCCTTCCTTCCCCCCTCCCTACTTCCTTCCTTCCTTCCTTCCTACCTTCCTTTGTTCCTTCATCCCTCCTTCCTTCCTTCCTTCCTTCCTTCCTTCCCTCCTTCCTTCCTTCCTTCCTTCCTTCCCTCCCTCCCTTCCCTCCCTCCCTCCCTCCCTTCCTTCCTTCCTTCCTTCCTTCCTTCCTTCCTTCCCTTCCTTCCTTCCTTCCTTCCTTCCTTCCTTCCTCCCTCCCTTCCTTCCTTCCTTCCTTCCTTCCCTTCCTTCCTTCCTTCCTTCCTTCCTTCCTTCCTTCCTTCCTTCCTTCCTTCCTTCCTCCCTCCCTCCCTTCCTCCCTTTCCCCTGACTTCCTCCCTCCCTTCCTTCCTCCCTCCCTGCCCACTCCTTCCCTCCCTTCCCTCCCTCCCTTCCTTCCTTCCTTCCTTCCTTCCTCCCTCCTCATGCCCGCCCTTTCTCCTCCCTCCCTCCCTCCGTCCCTTCCTTCCTTCCCTCCCTTCCTTCCTTCCTTCCTTCCTTCCCTCCCTTCCTACCTTCCCTCCCTTCCCTTTTTCTCTCTTTTTTTTCTTTTATCATTATCATTTCACTCCCACCCTCCCTCACTCCCTTCCTTCTCCTTTTTTCCCTCCCTCCCTCCCGTCCTTCCTTCTACCCTCCCTCCCTCCCTCCCGCCCTTCCTTCCTTCCTTCCTTCCTCCCTCCCTCCTCCCGCCCTTCCTTCCTTCCTCCCTCCCTCCTCCCGCCCTTCCCTCCTTCCTCCCTTCCCCCCTCCCTACTTCCTTCCTTCCTTCCTACCTTCCTTTGTTCCTTCCTCCCTTCCTTCCTTCCTTCCTTCCCCCCTCCCTACTTCCTTCCTTCCTTCCTACCTTCCTTTGTTCCTCCCTCCTTCCTTCCTTCCTTCCTTCCTTCCCTCCCTTCCCTCCCTCCCTCCCTCCCTCCCTTCCTTCCTTCCTTCCTTCCTTCCTCCCTCCCTTCCTTCCTTCCTTCCTTCCTTCCCTTCCTTCCTTCCTTCCTTCCTTCCTTCCTCCCTCCCTTTCCCCTGACTTCCTCCCTCCCTTCCTTCCTCCCTCCCTGCCCACTCCTTCCCTCCCTTCCTTCCTCCCTTCCTTCCCTCCCTCCCTCCCTTTTTTCCTTCCTTCCTTCCTTCCTTCCTTCCTCCCTCCCTCCTCATGCCCGCCCTTTCTCCTCCCTCCCTTCCTTCCCTCCCTTCCTTCCTTCCTTCCTTCCTTCCTTCCTTCCTTCCTTCCCTCCCTCCCTTCCTTCCTTCCTTCCTTCCTTCCTTCCTTCCTTCCCTCCCTCCCTCTCTCCCTTCCTTCCTTCCTTCCTTCCTTCCTTCTTTCCTTCCCTTCCTTCCTTCCTTCCTTCCTTCCCTTCCTTCCTTCCTTCCTTCCTTCCTCTCTCCCTCCCTTCCTCCCTTTCCCCTGACTTCCTCTTTCCTTCCTTCCTCCCTCCCTGCCCACTCCTTCCCTCCCTTCCTTCCTCCCTTCCTTCCCTCCCTCCCTCCCTTCCTTCCTTCCTTCCTTCCTCCTCATGCCCGCCCTTTCTCCTCCCTCCCTCCCTCCCTCCCTCCCTTCCTTCCTTCCCTCCCTCCCTCCCTTCCTTCCTTCCTTCCTTCCTTCCTTCCTTCCTTCCCTCCCTTCCTTCCTTCCTTCCTTCCTTCCTTCCTCCCTCCCTCCCTCCCTTCCTCCCTTCCCCCTGACTTCCTCCCTCCCTTCCTTCCTCCCTCCCTGCCCACTCCTTTCCTTCCTTCCTTCCTCCCTCCCTGCCCACTCCTTCCCTCCCTTCCTTCCTCCCTTCCTTCCCTCCCTCCCTCCCTCCCTCCTTCCCTTCCTTCCTTCCTTCCTTCCTTCCTTCCTTCCTTCCTTTCTTCCTCCCTCCCTTCCCCCTGACTTCCTCTCTCCCTCCCTTCCTTCCTTCCTTCCTTCCTTCCCTCCCTCCCTTCCTTCCTTCCTTCCTTCCTTCCTTCCTTCCTTCCTTCCCTTCCTTCCTTCCTTCCTCCCTCCCTCCCTCCCTCCCTCCCTCCCTCCCTTCCTCCCTCCCTCCCTCCCTTCCCCCTGACTTCCTCCCTCCCTTCCTCCCTCCCTCCCTCCCTCCCTCCCTCCCTTCCTCCCTCCCTCCCTTCCTCCCTCCCTTCCTTCCTCCCTCCCTGCCCACTCCTTCCCTCCCTTCCTTTCTCCCTCCCTCCCTCCCTTACCCCTGACTTCCTCCCTCCCTCCCTTCCCCCTGACTTCCTCCCTCCCTCCTCTATAAGGGATCTCTACACACATGGTGATGATGATTGATAATAGACTCCTGTATAGTTATGGTCTCTAGGCCGCCCCCTTCATCCCCCCAGCACCCGCTCTCTGCACAATTTTCTCTACCCAATTGGATCTATAGAAATGACTAACAATCCTCCTCCTTTATGGCCCGGCTGTCCCCATCACCTTATATCTTTGTTATTACCCTCCTGCCACCAAAACAATCCCCTCCCCCATCTATGTTATACGGGTCACACCAAGTGGGAAAACAACTGTGTGACAAGGAAATTCATGTCACTGTCAATAGGAATAAAACATGAAGATAATTGCCGGCATCCTGACAGCTCCCTCATGTCTCCCTTCTAATTATATACAAAGGGCTGTGGTGTGAAAACACGAATCCCGCAAAATAAATAAGCGCTGATTAAGGCGCCGCGCGCTATACCGCCAATTATTGTAATTATTTATGCACAATGTGCGGAAAAAAAAAAAAAGGCGTCAGCTGAATAGACAGATAAGACATTGTGTAAGGAGGGTCGGTAACGCTATAGTCTTGTGAAATGTGCGCAGGAAACAAAGGGACAGAAATAAGAGCGGATTAGAAAGGAACTGCTTGTCTTGTGTTTAAAGGAAGCGGTGGCAGCGCCGCTTCACATGTATTATTAGCGCAGCAGTTGTCTATAGGCGCCTAGGCGTTTAGGAGACATGTGAGCGTCATAGGACTCGGCGTCTGCTTCACTTTCATGGATTTGTAGGGGTGGCATAAGAGGTGGGCAACACTGGCTCCCATAGAGGTGCCCAAAACTACAAAATAGTCAATGAACTCCAATAGATAGAAGATAGATAGATAGAGAGATAGATAGATAGATAGATAGATAGGAGATAGATAGATAGATAGATAGATAGATAGATAGATAGATAGATAGGAGATAGATAGATAGATAGATAGATAGATAGATAGATAGGAGATAGATAGATAGATAGATAGATAGATAGATAGATAGATAGGAGATAGATAGATAGGAGATAGATAGATAGATAGATAGGAGATAGATAGATAGATAGATAGATAGATAGATAGATAGATAGATAGATAGATAGATAGATAGGAGATAGATAGATGATAGATAGATAGATAGATAGATAGGAGATAGATAGATAGGAGATAGATAGATAATAGATAGATAGATAGATAGATAGATAGATAGATAGATAGATAGGAGATAGATAGATAGATAGATAGATAGATAGATAGATAGATAGATAGATAGGAGATAGATAGATAGATAGATAGGAGATAGATAGATAGATAGATAGATAGATAGAAGATAGATAGATAGAAGATTGATAGATAGGAGATAGATAGGAAATAGATAGATAGATAGGAGATAGATAGATAGATAGGAGATAGATAGATAGATAGATAGATAGGAGATAGATAGATAGATAGATAGATAGATAGATAGATAGAAGATAGATAGATACTGTAGTTAGTTGATCACTTGTGTATAGTCTGCAGCACTTCAAGGTGCAGTTATATAATATGAAGCGGCTGCCTGTCTGCTGCCCGTCTGCTGCTGTCAATGGCTGTTGGAGCAAGTGAGGAAGCAAACTACAAAAATCCTATTATACAGATATAGAAAAAGAATCCAGATGTCAGGATTGGGCGATACAGACAGGACAAGACAGTGGGCCCTAGGTCTGTACCCACCCACTGTCACCTGCCTACTTGCCTCAATCGTCCCTAGGCGGCCGTGGACAACCACAAAGACGTTCCCTACACTGATAAAGTGCACACAGAACGAGACGGACGAACAAACATAAAAGAATGGTGAACAAGCCGGGTCAGTTCCACACAGGCAGCGCAGTACAAAATCAGCAGGCAAAGGGATGGTCAAATAGTCAGGCAGAAGGTCAGATAACAAGACGAGTAACACAGAGGGATTAGGAGAGGGGTTCGCAGGAATAGACAGGGGAGCTGGGACCAGGAGTTAACCTAATAGCCAGCGCTGGGACTCAGTCTCCGCTTTGCTTTATACTGACCAAGAGCCCGGTCTGGATCCTCATTGGACCGGCGCTCTGTTCTTCCAGGTAAAGACAGGCAGAGAAGCCTGTCAATCACAGCAACAACACAGGTGTAAAATCAAGTCCAGGAGCTTCTCAGCTTAACTCCTGCATAGCCAGAAGCTGAGAAGAGTTCTGACATATTATTTGTGGAGCCTTAAAAAATACCTGTAAAGCATTGGAAACAGCAGAAGTTAAAGCCATGGCGGAATGTATGATGGAAGACACCACACATAGACATAGACAGATAGAGGGATCGGGAATACTGGAAGCCAAGACATATCATCCTTATATCTATGGCATCTGGTGTGAGGGGAGAGTGGGGACGACTCATTGGATGGCTGGTCCCAATGGGATCAATGGATCTGTCCAAGATTTGTGTAATGTCTGCAGGCATCTTAAGAGGTCTGTGAGATAGATGAGCAATGATGTGTGAATAAAGGATGGGAAGAAGAGTAAGGGAGAAAAGGAAGAAAGGAGGAAATGAGGGAGGAAGGAGGGGAGGAAGAAATGAGGAGGAAGGGACACAGGGAGGAGGAAGGAAGGAAGGAGGGAAGAAAAGAAATGAGGAAGGAAGGAAGGAAGGAAATGAGGAGGAAGGAAGGGAGACAGGGAGGAGAACAGGAAGGAATGAGGAGAAAAGAAAGAAATGAGGAGGAAAGGAAGAAATGAGGAACAGAGGAAGGAAGGAAGGAAGGAAGGAATAAATGAGGAGGGGAGGGTGGAATTTAAGGATGGATGGAGGGAGAGAAAGAAATGAAGGAGGAAGAAAGAAATGAGGAAGGAAGGAAGGAAGGAAAGGAGGGATTTATAAAGCGGTAATGGAGGAGAGAATGTAGGATGGTTGAAATGCAAGTAAGGAAAGGAAAGAAGGAAAGGGGGAAGGGAGGGAAGTAAGGAAAAAATACGAAGGAAATGATGGAGAGGAGGAATGCAGGGGGAAGGAAGGGCGAAAGGAAAGAATAAATTAAGAAGGGAATGAAAGACAGAAGGAAGAAGGGAGGAAGGAAAGAAAGAAAGAAAGAAAGAAAGAAAGAAGGAAAGAAAGAGAGAAGGAAGGAAGGAGGAAAGTGAAGGAGTTAGGGAGGAAGAATGGAAAGAATGAAGGGAAGAGCAAAGGAAAGAATGAAAGAGGGTGGGAAGAAGGAAGGGAAGAAATATGGGAAATGCAGAATATTAGAAAGGAAAGTGGTTAGAAAGAAAGAACAAAAAAAAAAAAGGAGAAAAGAATGAAGACAAAAAAGAAGAGTGATAGAGAAGCAGATGGGAGAGAGAAAGAAATGCAGTAAGAGAACAAAGAGAAGACAGATATATAATTAAACAAACTAAAATAAAAAATAGCATAAAAGGAAAGATGGAAGAAATGACAAAGTGAAAAAGAAAAATGTGGTCATCTCTCCTACAACCCCATTCACACTAGGCAGGAGCACATTACTATGGCTGAAATTGCAGACACACAGAAACACAAAAAAATGCCTCAGCTCACCACTAATGGTGAGATACAGACCCAATACAGATATGAAAATTGCTGAAAGTAACTTCCCCCCCCCAACCTGCTAAAAATTCTCCATTTGAAAATAGTGTGAACCATCCCACAACATTAAGGTGGCCTCATGCTAGGGATGGACCCTACACTGTACTATGGCCTCTCCATAGCATATAATAAGTCTATGCTCTGGGCATGCAGGATCCAACTAATACTGGCAAATATACTAACCCCCCGGTTGGGATGGGTGGAGTGCACGACCAAGTAGAGGCTGCCAGTAGGGGGCTCCTTTTAGCGATTCCCATATCTATATTGGGTCTGTGTCCTGCCATTAGCAGTGAGCTGTTGCATTTTTTGTGTAAATGAAAAAGGGAGGGATGAAGAACATTAGGAAGGAAGAGCTGGAGGGAAGGCAATAGGGAGGATGGATGGTACAGATGTGTCCAGCCTTAGCTTTTCATTAGTTAAGTGAAGTGGTTTCTCATGGCAGCCTCCACCACAATATCCTGACATGTTATTAGAGGAGTGAAGAGGCTTCATTTATATAAAAACCTTAGTGTCTCCTGTCATAGACTAACACAGTGATTACACCGAGAGAAGGTGATGACCCCCGGCTGCCGATCTCACTACATGAATAACTGCACCTATATATAGCTGGGAGATAAGAGAGGGGACATGTCTGTAGTCAGGAAGAGACAGAGGGAAGGAGAAGAGGAAGAAGGCAGGAAAAATTGGAGAGGGAAAGGGAGGAAGAAATAGAGGAAAGGAGAAGAGAAAGGAGTATACGAGTGGGAAAGAGAGGGAGAAGCAGAAGCAAGAGAAAGAAACAAACAAGGGAAGAAGGAATTAAAGTGTTTAGGAAGTAAGGAAGGAAAAAAGGAGTTTGGGAGTGAAGAAATGAGAATAAGAAGGGAGAGAGAGAGGGAGGAAGGTAGAAAGGAAGGGGGGATAGATGGAGGAAGGGAGGGAGGAAGGAAGGAAGGGAGGGAGGGAGGGAGGGAGGGAGGGAGGGAGGAAAAAAGGAGTTTGGGAGTGAAGAAATGAGAAAAGGAAGGGAGAGAGGGAGGGAGGTAGAAAGGAAGGGGGGATAGATGGAGGAAGGGAGGGTGGAAGAAAGGAAGGAAGGACAGAAGGAAGGGAGGGAGGAAGGGAGTGAGGGAGGAAGGAAGCAAGGGAGTGAGGGAGAGGGAGAGGGAGGAAGGAAGGAAGGAAGGAAGGAAGGAACGGAAGGAGGGAGGGAGGGAGGAAGGAAGGGAGGAATGGAGGAGGAAAGAAGGGAGGGAGTCATGGAGATAGACAGAGAGGAAGGGAGGGAGGAATTAAGGAAGTAATAGAGATAGAGGGAGGAAGGAAGATAGAGAGGGAAAGAGGGAGGAAGGAAGGAAGGAAGGAAGGATGGAAGGATGGAGGGAAGGAGGGGAGGGAGGGGGGAAATGAAAGGAGTTTGGGAGTGAAGAAATAAGGATAGGAAGAGAGAGAGGGAAGTAGGAAGGAGGGGAGGGAGGGGGGAGGAAGAGAGGGAGAGAGATAGAGGTAGGAAGGAAGGGGGGGGAGAGAGAGGGAGGAAGGTAAAGGGAGGGAAAGATGGAGGAAGGGATGGAGGGGAAGTAAGGAAGGCAAGGAGGAAGAGGACAGAAGAAAGGGATGGGAAAAGGAAAGGAAGGAAGGAAAAAAGGAGTTCGGGAGTGAAGAAATGAGGATAGGAAGGAAGAAAGGGAGGGAGGGAGGAGGGAAAGGAGTGAGGGAGATAGAGGAAGGGAGTGAGGGAGTGAAGAAGTAAGAAAGGAAGGATGGATGGATGGAAGGAAAGAAGGAAGGGAGGGAGGGAAAAAGGAAGGAAGGAAAGAAGGAAGGGAGGGAGGGAAAAAGGAAGGAAGGAAAGAAGATAGAGGATGGAAGGAAGGAAGAGAGGTAGGAAGGGAGGAAGGGCGGGAGGGAGAGAGAGAGAGGACAGAAGGAAGGCATGGGAGGGAGGAAGAAAGGAAGGAAGGAGAGAGAAAGGAAATGAAGGAAAGGAGAGAGGAAGTAAGGGATGGGAGGAAGGAAGGAGACAGGAAGAAAGAAAAAACTGAAAGGAAGCTAGGAAGGAAGAACTAAATGGGAGAGAGGATGGAGAGAGAGAGAGGGGAGAAGGAAGAGCTAAGGGGGAAGGAGGGAGGGAGAAACGAAGCAAGGAAGAAAGAAAGAATAAAGAAAGGAAGGAGAGACAGAAGAAGAAAAAAGGCAGGAGGGAGGAGAGAGAGTACAGAAGGTTAAAAGGAAATGGAAAAGGGAAGGAAGGAATCAAAAAATAAAAAGGAAGCAGGAAAAGACTAAATGGGATGATGAAGGGAGGAGGGAAGAAGCAAAAATGTAGAAACTATGGAAGTTAGAAAGAATGATACCAATGAAGGAGAGAAGTAAAGAAGTTTGAAATAGAAGGAAGGAATAACGGAAAGAAGGAACGGCTGGTTAGATTCTCACTAGTCACTAGAAGAGAAATGGGGTTCCATTAGGGGGCTCCCACTCTCTAAGGACACCCTAGCAGCCTCCATCTAGGATTTGCCCTTGATTGTATTACATGGATTGAATAGGTCCTATCTGCAGTAGCAGGCAGAGTGCATAGACAATGGTGGCACTGTTCTGGAAGAAGTCCGATATGTTCAATATCTAATCTTACACAATTCCTATAAGAGACCAGAAATCATGAAAAATGTGAGCTCTTCACCCCGTGCAGCACTCTATATGGGGAACGTAATACATTGATATTGATTTTCACGCATTATCTCCGATGGACTTTACTTTCCTGCAATCCTTCATTATTAAATGCTTTATTTGCGTACAACGTGACAAGATCCTGCACTAAAGGAAAGCACAATGTTCGGCCATTAGCTAAGTCATCAGAAAAATCACTTGTCTTCTCCTGGACTGTGTGATGTCATCTTCTGAATGATGGAGGAGCGAGGAGACCTCAGTATATATAACCCCAACTTATAAGCCCTCATTGCCTACAATTGGTTTCCACCTGGAGGAGTAATTCTTCTCATATCCATTGTACCTTTGGTTAGGAAGACAATTGTTGCTCGACAGCTGTTGGGGTGTCCTGGTCCCCATTTACTTCATGTTCTTCTCCCATTTCTCCATAATTGATGGGATTTATGGAAGCCCTAGTGGAGTAAATGGCAAAATCTGGCACCTTAATGGGAACCAACTTTGCCCCCTAAATCTAAAGGGTTACTTTAGAGGGAAAAAAAATGTTTTCAAATCCACCGATACCAGAAAATTATACAGTTTGCAAATTATTTCTATTTAAAAATCTCCGGTCTTCCTGTACTTATTAGCTTCTGGATGTCTCGCAGGAAGTGGTGTATTCTTTCTAGTCTGACACAGTGCTCTCTGCTGCCACCTCTGTCCATGTCAGGAACTGTCCAGAGCAACAGCAAATCCCCATAGAAAACTTCTCCTGCTCTGGACAGTTCCTGACATAGACAGAGGTGGCAGCAGAGAGCACTGTGTCAGACTAGAAAGAATACACCACTTCCTGTAGAAGACATAACAGCTGATAAGTACTGGAAAACTTTTTTTTTAATAGAATAATTTAACAAATTTGTAAAACTTTCTAGTTAGAGGAGGGAAGTTGGTTCCCATTAAGGTGCCAGATTTTGTCATTTATTGAGTACGGCTTGGTGTTTTATCTCTTCAGCCCTATATTAAGACAAGGATTAGACTAGCTCTAACCTAACCCTGATCCCTAACCCTCGTTCTAAACCGGTCACCCTTTTGAACAATTTGCCTTGAAATGAATTTTAAAAATTCCCACAAATTTGCTTTTCCTTTTTCCGGAAATCCTCAAATTAGAATAATTCGGTAACAATTCACTCACCTCTAATTCCTACATCTGATCCTACGGCTTTGCTCATGGGCTTGTTGGGAATTGTAGTTGGAGATTGACATGTTGGAAACATTGCAAAATTTTGGAGAACTCTTGGACATTACAACAATTTCGGCAAACTTTTTGATCCATGATCGCCTCTATTTTTGTGTACGGAAACGCTATACATTAGGCTGACTCAGATTAGAGTTGACTCTTTGTAGAGTCGGGAGAATCGGATGGTATTTGCGGCCCAGAGGAAAACAGCAGCTACTGTAGGTGTGTAACGGACGGCAGCCAATCGTGAAGCCTACCTCGTGTTAACACTTGCTGTCAGTCAAGGGCAAACGCTATAAGCTGCTACTGAAAAAAAATAATCTATATATCATTCCTGAGTGCTTATAAACAAGGCCGGCGACTCTCACGGGACACATGATAAAATAGCTGCTTATCTACCAGATGCATTGTGTGGAAGAGGGTCAAGTGTTAGCATTTCATGGAGTGAAGCCAAAGTATATGAAATGCGCTCTCCATAGCCTGTATACAGCAACATACAATAATGGACTGCTCCCCTCGGGAGGGGATTTTGCTGGTTTTAGACTCAGTCCTCCCCTATTGCTATTTTTCATCAATAAAGAACAAATCTTCGACTCTTGACACTTGTAGTTTCCAAATAGCTGAAGAGTCGCAAGTTGGAGACCACCACATTTGCAGATTTTTTTATTTTTTTTTACATTATTCTCTATGGATATGAAGATTTTCGACCTGTATGTCCACCATGCCAGGCCTGGGTTAGGTTTAGTGTTAGGTTTAAACCTGGTTTAGAATAAAGAACTCCATTCTGATGGAAAGATTTGGTTGTTTTTAGGAATGTCTTCCTAGACAACAACTTCTGTGTACATGTGAATAGTCATGTTTTTTTAGGCTGCACATTTCACCTTTTGTAGGAGCAGCTTGTACTCCAGAGCTGCTATTCCTACTTTAAGAACAGGAAATCTATAGTTTTGATGGGAGACTCTCTTTGGGCGGTCACCTAACCACACACACACACACACTTCATTCCCCCTCCCCCCTGCTTACCTCTAGGTCTGATATATATATATATATATATATATATATATATATATATATATATATATACACAGAGGGAAAAAGCTAAATCATGGCCTATTTGTGTACATTAGGCAACATTTACTGTATAAAGCAAGAATCAGGACATATAAGCCCTAGTCTGGGGCAACTCTATACCTACTGGGGGCAGCTCTACCTACTTCAGGCGCATTTCTACTTACTTGAGGCAGCTCTAACTAATGGAGGCAGCTCTACCTCCTCTGGGACAGCTGTACCTAACAATTGATAGAAAAGATGTCACCTATGAGTCACTGGATGTAACTGCACTATAATCACTGTATGGGGTAAAATTGGTAAAATTGGTTATATAGGTAGCAGATGAGTAGTTGTCACGATTTAGATGTTTACTATGACAGCTACAGGACTAGATTGAGCTCTAATACTAAATTCACTATATCGCTTCCCTGATCTACTGTACAATCCTGCAAACCAGAATGCTTAGGGCTATAGGTTACGCAACCCCCACCCAAAAAGTGAATACTTGGGGCGTTCCTGATTTTGACTATTCGGAAGCTAGTCTGTATGATCCCCCGCCCCCCCCCCCCCCCCCCCCGCATCATCATGACCTTTGCACTCTCTCTGACAACCTCTCGGCTCCTTTACTTGATGGACAGCAGCAGAGGGACTGTTTTTCTTCCTCGCTCCCTAACTAAAATATTCTCACAATAAATACGATATAGAAGATGAAAACCAAAAAACACGTCAAAACTTTCACAACAGTGCCGGATCTTTGAAGGTCACGGAATATCTCTTAAGTTGGAAAGATTTGCTTGCAGGCTCCGCAGCCCGTTGTGTGTTGCTACCACAAAGTAAACACACATAATATCGATCGGGCCCCTTCAACAGGGTGTAATGAACTAAGCTAGGTAAACAAGGGGTAATCCGGCCCCTTATCTAAGGGTCAGTCGGGAGCTCACGGCCTTAAAGCTGATAGGCTTCATTTTCAGCCTATTCCCATAGAAGACGAGGAGAGAAGAAGAATATTGACGAATAAATCTTCGATGCTAATCCGTGGCGTTATACACCTGTGCCGAGCCCTGCGGCCGAGATGGCTCTTGATATTCCGCATTCATCCTTCGGCTTGGAATATGATTATTATAATTGACATGAAGCAGGAACATGATGTCATTATTAAGGGAGCGACGGGCAGGACGCAGGAGTCGTATGTGTGCAGAATGAGCAGGGGGCTGCGGTACCAGCAGGGCCATAGATTATAACATGCCAGGCACGGTGTCTCCTGAGATGCTGTAATGTCTGGTTAAGTGAAAGTCATGAATGAGATGTCACCTTGATGTGATAGGAAAACAAGTCTTAAGAGGGAGCGGCTGCCATCAATTAAATTTTCTCGACATGAATGTAGATACGGAGCGAGAGGCATTGTCTTGGCTTCTTACAATTCTCTGTCACTTATAACCCAATGGCCCCCAAATTATCAGGAGATTTGGAGAGGAATTCTTGGGAGAAGAGTGGGATTGGTGTATACTGGAGTATATGTATCTACTGGATCTTCCCTATGTTCATCCTTCTTCCCCATCTGCCCTTTATTCTCCCTTTCTCTCATTTTCTTCCCTTCCTCCATCATATCATTCCTTACTATTTGCCCTTCTTTACTCTTCCTTTCTCTTCTCTCATCCCCCCTCCGCCTTACTTCCCACACAGCCTTTTTAATTCTTCCCTTCTTTCATTCCTTCCCCTCGCTACTTTCCTTCATCTGTACCTCATTTCTTCCTTTTATACTTCTTTTATTGTTCCTTTCCTACTCCTTTCCTTGTTTCATTCTTCCGTCCCTCCCTTCATTCCTTCCTCTCTCCCTTCCTTCTTCCTTCCTTCCTTCCTGCCTCCATCCCTGCCTCCATCCCTCACTCCCTTCCTTCCTTCCTCCCTACCTCCCTCCCTCCATCCCTTCCTTCCTTTCTTCCTTCCTTCCTTCTTCCTTCCTCCCTCCCTTCCTTCCTTCCTTCCTTCCTCCCTCCCTCCCTTCCTTCCTTCCTTCTTTCCTTCCTTCCTTCCTTCCTTCCTTCCTTCCTTCTTCCTTCCTTTCTGCCTCCATCCCTCCCTCCCTTCCTTCCTTCCTTTCTGCCTCCATCCCTCCCTCCCTTCCTTCCTTCCTCCCTACCTCCCTACCTACCTCCCTCCCTCCCTCCATCCCTTCCTTTCTTCCTTCCTTCCTTCCTCCCTTCCTTCCTTCCTTCCTTCCTTCCTTCCTTCCTTCCTTCTTCCTTCCTTCCTTCCTTCCTTCCTTCCTTCCTCCCTTCCTTCCTTCCTTCCTTCCTTCCTTCCTCCCTTCCTTCTTCCTTCCTTTCTGCCTCCATCCCTCCCTCCCTTCCTCCTTACCTCCCTTCCTTCCTCCCTCTCTCCCTCTCTCCCTACCTCCCTTCCTTCCTTCCTACTTCCCTTCCTTCATTCCTTCCTCCCTTTCTCCCTCCCTCTCTCCCTTCCTCCCTTTCTCCCTCCCTCTCTCCCTTTCTCCCTCCCTCCCTCCCTCCCTCCCTTCCTTCCTCCCTACCTCCCTCCCTCCATCCCTTCCTTCCTTCCTTCCTTCCTTCCTTCCTTCCTCCCTCCCTTCCTTCCTTCCTTCCTTCCTTCTTCCTTCCTTTCTGCCTCCATCCCTCCCTCCCTTCCTTCCTTCCTGCCTCCATCCCTCCCTCCCTTCCTTCCTTCCTCCCTACCTCCCTACCTCCCTCCCTCCCTCCATCCCTTCCTTTCTTCCTTCCTTCCTTCCTCCCTCCCTTCCTTCCTTCCTTCCTTCCTTCCTTCCTTCCTTCCTTCCTTCTTCCTTCCTTCCTTCCTTCCTCCCTTCCTTCCTTCCTTCCTTCCTCCCTCCCTCCTCCCTTCCTTCCTTCCTTCCTCCCTTCCTTCTTCCTTCCTTTCTGCCTCCATCCCTCCCTCCCTTCCTTCCTCCCTCTCTCCCTCTCTCCCTACCTCCCTTCCTTCCTTCCTACTTCCCTTCCTTCATTCCTTCCTCCCTTTCTCCCTCCCTCTCTCCCTTCCTCCCTTTCTCCCTCCCTCTCTCCCTTTCTCCCTACCTCCCTTCCTTCCTTCCCTCCCTCTCTCCCTCCCTTCCCTCCTCCCTTCCTTCCTTCCTTCCTTCCTTCCTCCCTTCCTTCTTCCTTCCTTTCTGCCTCCATCCCTCCCTTCCTTCCTTCCTCCCTACCTCCCTTCCTCCCTCTCTCCCTCTCTCCCTACCTCCCTTCCTTCCTTCCTACTTCCCTTCCTTCATTCCTTCCTCCCTTTCTCCCTCCCTCTCTCCCTTCCTCCCTTTCTCCCTCCCTCTCTCCCTTTCTCCCTACCTCCCTTCCTTCCTTCCCTCCCTCTCTCCCTCCCTTCCCTCCCTTCCTTTCTTCCCTCCCTTCCTTTCCTTCTTTTGTCCCTTCCTTGAAGTATGTTGACTGCCTGGTCTGCCATAATTGGGACCTTTGGCAATTTCTCTACAGCACTCCCGCAGGGTAAATGAAGTATTACATGCCAATTGATATTAATGTGTTTGCTCCTCTAGAGAAGACATACTTTGGTAGCCACACTCTTCTCTCTTGTAGGCGCTCTTTTAACTCATGACGTGCTAACATGGTACATGATATGGGGTTTCCTGAGCCAAATTTCGAAATGAATATGCAGAAAGATTTTTCCTGCAAAGAAAATGTTAAAAATTGTTAGAGGTTGTGACTACTATCCATAAATAAAAAAAAGAAAGAGAGAAGAAACAAAAGCTAATGATGGCTTTATCTCGCCACTGAATTATGGATGTCTTCTCTAACTCTGCGCCCCAGTCTTTATCTCTTCATGAAGCAAGCAGATTAGGTCTCGTATCTTTCTCGCAGACAAGGAAGAAGGGACGAGGGATGGAGATGAATTCTAATGGATGAAAGTTTCGAGGATCGAGATGACTCGGGAGCAAGAGAACTACAGGAACCAGACTCTGACAGAAATCTTAGACAGAAGAAGGCGATGATTGTTGTATTTTTTAATGGGGTGGCTGCCATGAATAATAAAAAAAAAAATCGGCCCCCACTAATTCAGAAATGTTGAGAAAGCATATAGGAGTGTTGTGTGACATCATAGAATGTATTCCCTTCTACCTATAGGAGTCCATCTTGCTGTATACATTTTCTTGACTTTCTCTTTCACGATTAGAACCAGTCGAGATCGGGTTTATTAAAGAAAAAGGAAGAAAAAAACTGGCCGTGCTCCCCTCATGTTCTTCTATGGGTTTCAAGAGTCTCCAGCTCCCTCAGCCCACTCAGCCAATCACTGACGAGACGGGACAGCACCATAGACTTTGATTGGCTGAGCAGGCTAAGAATGAAAGCCCGCTCAGCCAGTTACTGGCCACAGTGCTGTCCCGTCTCATTCAGTGATTGGCTGAGCGGGTGGCTGGAGGTGGCTGTGGTGGACACTGGAGACCGAAGAAGGAGGACACCGTGGAGCACAGACAGGTGAGAAGAGATAAGCAAACTTGCTGAATCGCAATAAAACAGCTAAACAGCTGCAATCATTTAGCTGTTTTAGTGCGGTTTATTTAAGGTTTGGCGAACCTGGCAAACTGAACTTTTGAAAAGTTAACTCATCTCTACTTTTTACCCTTCATTTCACCCAAGGATGCAGAATCTGAAGGGCACAAGGTCGCTTCCCAAGAGGGGCTGAGTGGACAGGAGGGTCTGGCAAGGTAAGTCAGAATCCAGGTGTAGCTCATAGGCAGCTGGCTGAACAACATAGTCAAGAATAGGCAGATGGGATGTGGTTCTGGGTTGGGCACAGCAGAGTCGGTATGATACATCGGGGTGGGAAAGAAGCAGAGTCAGAGTGGGCACAGCTCACCCATTGATATCAGGATCTCCATTATAACACTGGGAAACCACAGGTGAGCAGGTCTGAAGTAGGATGTGCCAGGCAGAGGTGGCAGCCAGGCAAGGCAAGTCAGTATCCAGGTGTTAATCATGGACAGGCGGCTGTACAGTGTAGTCAAGAACAGGATGTAGAGTTGTGAAAGACAATAATGGTTCTGGGTTGGGTACAGGAGAATTATTATAGCATACAAGGCTCAGGCAGAAGAAGAATCAGGAGAAGCTCATGCACGGGTATTAGGATCAGGAACCAACCAGTGGTGCACGCACTAGCCCTTTAAGAAACAACAAGAACAACAACAAATGTGTGTGTGTGCCCCCTATGGACCAGACCAGGAACAGCAGCACAGCTGGAAACAAAATGACGACCAATAAAAGAGATGAGGGTATAGAGCGAGGCAACAGTGGAGCACAATAACTTGTGAAGTGACTGACAGAAATAATACACAGCAAACACTAATAAAATAAGAAGCTCTCCGTAAATCCTGGTGGTTGTGAGGGCATAATATCTGTGCCTACCCCTGGGAGCGCATTACTGTATTTCATGTTACTTCTACGGCATATCGTGGCCCTGGTCAACTTTTGTAATATGAATTGTTACTTGGTCTTCTTGGTCTGTTTGTTGCCTCGGCTTGTCCGTCTGATCCCGCACTATCGATTGTAAAATCTTCCGTCCGTCCCAGCATCCCGGCTGCAGCTCTAACCTTTGCCTCTGTGAATTTTTTGCTTTGTGTTTCGTTTTTTTTCTGCCCACACTCAGGAGTCATCAGGATCTATATCTACAACGGCCGTGGACCCGGAGCCCCGCTTGGCATTTGTGCCGCCTTTTGCAAAGTTTGCTCTTTAATTAACTTAAACAATTTTTAATCAATACGTTGAGATTTTCCCAGCTGGGGTGAGAAGGAAAGTTAGTGCGGCGTGCTAAAAGCTTCTGCCGGGGTATCGCTTATTGCATAAATAATGTGTTAAATTAGAGCGGAGCCATAAAATGAACGGCCCATTAGGAGAAAAATACCAAGTGTGCTGGAAATGGAGGAAAGAGGGCAGGAGACACCATGCTATGCTAAGCACTTGCCCTTGTCCACCATTTAAATACACTTGGCACAGCAGAGAGACTTTTCGACATCCCGCCAGCTCCCCCTAGCTACTCCACTGGGTCTAGGAATACTAAAAGTATCCCCTACTGTGGCTGGGCCAATACAATGGAGTAAGGCGGAGGGAAAGTTTAGGAAACTCTATGCAAACCCCCAAGTCCTAGTTATAGAGAGTAATTCTTGCTGTTGTCCATTGATTTGACTGAGCCTGTTGTAATTCATCATTTGTCCTGCGGTGGTGCTGCAGGGAAACTGATCAGCGATTGATTCCTCACTGATCGCTGGTGATCAGAGCTTTTATGACTCTTCTAATAAGTAGACAATTTCCAAAATGGATTCTTATTTTCTATGTTGCTGCTGGAGGGAGTTGAGTACAGCACTCGGCTCTTTTAGGTGGCTCCACTGTCCAGAGCAGCAGCAAATCCCCATAGAAAACCTCTTCTGCTCTGGACAGTTCCTGACATGGACAGATATAAGTAAAAAAAGAGCTGAGGGCACTCACCCATATGTTGCAAAATATCTTTATTCTAAAGTTAATTCTAAAACTTCCGTGAGACATATCTCTCTTAGGTAGACGCCATACCACTTCACAGCGTCAACATCATGATGGCCATTTCACACGCATTCGCACTTCATCGGACCCTACAAATCTGTATAACTTTCTGACACCAGATGATTTGAAAGCAAAACATTTCCACTTAATAGAGATCTTAAAAGGAGTGTTCAATTTCCTTTAAAAAGAGGGATGGGGGGGGGGGCTTTGTTCAGGATTCTCAGTAATAAAGAGTGTCTCTTGGTCTGGAGGACCTGTCCTGTCCTGCATTTTATAGGCAGCTCAATGGTTTGAATGGATGTTGTGCAATTCTTCATTCCTCCTGTGGTGGCGCTGCAGGGAAACTAAACAGTTACTACCACGTTTTTGCCAATCACTTCATTCTTAGCTTCTTATTTTCAAGTGGAAATGGAGCTCCACTTTAAGTCTATAACTTGGGGCACTGTAATAGCCCTTCCTTCCCTCCTTCCTCCTCCTCCTCTCTCTCTCTCTCTCCTTCCCGTGAATGTAGAGTTAAGTCTTGATTCCAGCTGAGACCTTTTATAACTGGAAGATAATAACTTCACTTTGTGATGTGAGCAATGTCATCTGCATTCTCTTCAAAGCAGATTTGATGCTTAATATTATTTTACTACCGCAGGCATGTCAAGGTGACAGGAGGCAATGACAGAGCCGCCGAAACCTCCTCCGATATTGCTGGAAGGGAGAAGTTGTGTGAGGAGATTAGGTCTATAAGTAGGATTTTATTTATACACAGTTAATACAGAAGGAAAAGTATTAATCCTCCAGAGCAATGAAAGTTGTGGATAAGACCTGAGGGATGAAGGAGGTGGAGGAGGAGGACACCAGGCGGTAGATGGAGAACATTCATCCACATGGTTCCGGTGGTGGCGGGAGCATCGTAGAATCTGGAAATCCGGACGGTGGTCAATGGGGTCAATGCTATCATGTATAAACCAGGTCCGAGACTTGTGGGGTTTCAGGGTTTGGAGACTCAATAGGGAACAAAGTATTCAAACATGACCAGGTACTATATTAAGGGGTATTGATTAGAGTCCGAGCTTGGTACTATTCGTGTACTAGGGTACTCAATGGTGCTTGTTACTCGGACGAGCATCTCGCGATACTCGATACAATGGCATCTTCCTCTTCCTGCATGTTTGGCGGCTTTTTTTCAGCCAATCATCATGTAGAAGAGGCTTTGGGAGCTCATAGCATCACGTGGAAACCTACATGTCGATAGCAGCGATTGGCTGGCCAGATCAGATGACCTGGGCATATAAGAATCAGGTCCCGCCATGCTTGCGTCAGACGCAGGCTGGAAGAGATTAGGGAGAGAGCTGCTGTCTGTCAGGGAGAACGTTAGGGAGGGAATTAGTGTGTGTTAGGTAGGAATCCGACACGAAGAACCCAACAGTCCTTCTAAGGGCTTAACATTTTTAAAACATATTTTTTTCTTCTACTCTTGGCTGCTGGTTTGGACTTGTAGTCAGTAGTCAATTTGTCCTGTTGCTGACATTCTCTTGGCTGGCTGGGATCTGTTGCCCATACTTTGGGCGTCCATACATGCTGTCCCTCCTGTTTCCTATCCATTTCCGTGTTGTTTCCCAATTTTCCAGGTTTTCAGGCAACCTTCCCTGTGCAGAACTTTGGTCCCCTGCAAAAATGCTTGAGTTTTCCACTGACTTCAATGGTTTTCGTTACTCGAAACGAGCATCCGAGTATCGGGGAATATTCATCTCGATTATCGAGCACCCGAGCATTTTAGTACTGGCTCATCTCTGGTATTGATCACATTTGATGGTCATGTTGACCACTTCTGATGACCTTGTATTGAAGGACATTATGCTTTTCTGATGACCCTGTATAGGGTCAAATTGACCAGTTTACTTTTTATGGACATGTATAGAGGGATATTCATCATTTCTGATGGTCAAGTATTATATAAAGGGATATTGAGCACATCTGGTGGCCATGTTGAATACTTCTAACGTCAATGTGTAATGAAATATAGAGCACTTCTAATGGCCGACTATAGAAGGATATTGTGCTCTTTTGATGACCCTGTATGAGGTTATATTGGTCATGTTACTTTTCATGGATATGTACAAAAAGATAGTGATCACTTCTCATGGTCAAGTACTATGTAGAGGGATACTGACCACTTCTGACGGCCATGTGTACATGGATATGTACAGCGGGATATTGATCCCTTCTGATTGCCATGTCGACCACTTCTGATGTCTTTTTGTAGTGGGATATAGAACTCTCTGGGGGCCGTGTATAGAAGGACATTAACCACTACTGATGTCCATGTATAAAAGGATATTGAGCTTTCCTGATGACCATCTATAGGTGAATATTGACCACTTTTGATCTTTAAATATAGAAAGATATTGACCGCTTCTGTAGGTTGTATATGGGGAATAGTGGCAATTTCTAGTGGACATATGTAGAGGTAGAGGTACAACGAGCACTGACAATTATACATACAGAGATATTGACTTCTGTTGCCATATACTGCATAATGGGATATCAAGAACATCTGATGGCAATGTATAGGGGGATATTGAGCACTCTGATAGCCATGTATAGGGGAATATTGAGCATTCTGATGGTCATATATACAAAGGATATTGAGCATTCTGTTGGCCATATATAATGGGATATCAAGAACCTCTGATAGCCACGTATAGGGGGGGGGGGGGTATTAAGCATTCTGATAACCATGTATAGAGAGGATATTCAGCATTCTGATAGCCATGTATAGGGGGATATAGAGCATTCTGATGGCCATGTATAGGGGGGGTATTGAGCATTCTGACCACATACAATTGCCTCAAATATAGAGGGGGAAGGAGGAGAATTAACCACTTCAATTGGCAGGTAAGAACTCAAGGAAGGGCAAGACTATGTTACAGGTCAGGTTTTGGTGTGAAAGGGTCAATGTCAGGAAGGAAGGTCCACAACTGAACCATGCCTGAAACCATTGGGATAGACTTGAGAGCCAATGGAAAACCAAACCTCATCACACTTGACCTCACTTGGATGAACTCAAGTCTAGTGGAAACCTTCTCAGTAGGGTGGAATATTTTAACCCAGCTCCACCCTAACCAGGGTGCGCACATATTTATTTTTTTCATTGCATCAATGCCGACTTATACAGCACACTTAACATCCAGTTGTCTTGAATTGCAGTAATTGAATTGCTTTGGGTGGTGTCATTATTCGTTTTCGGATCAGCACATGAGCCAGTGCAGGGGACGGGTGACATTCGGGGAGATTGTTTTGTAGATCTGTTTTCTTACCTGTAATTTGCAATTACTGAGGTTTCCTCTGAGCACAGACTGTTCAGACTTAGTATGAAATGAAATGACAGACAATGTTAGAAGAGATTCTTTCGGAGGACAATTTGTTCACCTGATTTTACATTCAAATAGAACAACTGGTCTCCGTCACTTATAGGGAGGGGGCTGATCTATGGCTATTCATGAGGATGCTGTCCATGGTACTGAGATGCCAAATTAGATTCAGCAAACAAGAATGCAATCTGGTGGTAGAGTCAAGGTTTGTTGACTTTGCACCACAAGAGGCCATTGAATTATTCCCAACAGCTTGTGCTGGGCTGGGACTGATCTATGGCTTTCCACGAGGACACTGTCCATGGTTCTGATGTCTTCCGTTGCTTAGATACTACACTATGATAAGCAAGCAAAAATGCAATCTGGTGGAGCAAAGGTTTGTTGACTTGTAGGGTGTGGACCACCAAGAGCCCATTGAATTATTCCCTATAGCTTGTGCTACGGCTGGAGTTGAGATTCCACATTAAAATTGGCAAACAAGGATGTAATCTGGTAGAGCAGTCAAGGTTTGTTGACCTAAAGGATTTGGACCACCCAGAGTGTTGGATTATTCCCAATAGCTTGTGCTATGGCTGGGGCGAATCCATGCCTTTTTATGAGGACAACGTCTATGGTGCTGAAGTGCTGCATTAAAATCAGCAAACAAGGATTCAATCTGGTGGTAGAGTCAAGGTTTATTGACTTAAAGGGTTTGGACCACAAATAGATCATTGGATTATTCATAATAGCATGTACTAGGGCTGGAGCTGATCTATGGCTTCCCGTGAGGGCTCTGTCCATGGTGTTGACATCTTTCACGGCTAGATGCTACATTGTGATCAGCAAGCAAAGATCCAAACTGGTGGCAGAGTCCCTGTTTGTTGACTTGTAGGATGTAGACTACCAAAAGCCCGTTAAATTATACCCAATAGCTTGTGCTACAATTTGGGTGGATCTTTCCATGAGGAAGCTGTCCATGGTGCTGAGATGCTTCATTAGAATCAGCAAGCAAGGATGCAATCTGGTGGAGGAGTCAAGGTTAGTTGACTTGCAGGATTTGGACCACCAAGAGCCCATTGGATTATTTCCAATAGCATGTGCTAGGGCTGGAGCTAATCCAGGGCTCTGTCCATGGTGTTGAAATCTTCCACTGCTAGATGCTACATTGTGATCGGCAAGCAAAGAAGCAATCTGGTCTCTGTTTGTTGACTGGTATGATTTGCACCACCAAGAACCCATTTAATTATTCCCAATAGCTTGTGCTAGGGTTGGGGTGATCTATGGTTTTCCATGATGCTGTGCATGGTGCTGAGATGTTACGTTAGAATGAGCAAACAAGGATGCAATCTGGTGGTGGAGTCAAGGTTTGTTGACTTTGTAGAATTTGGACCAATAAGAACAAATTGGATAATTCCCAATAGCATGTGCTATTGGGAATTAATCTATGACTTTCTATGAAGATGCTTTTCATGGTGCTGACATCTTCCATTGCTGAGTTGCTACATTGTGATCAGCAAGCAAACATGCAATCTGGTTGCGGAGTTCATGTTTGTTGACTTGTAGGATTTGGACCACTAAGAGCCGATTTGGATTATTCCCAATAGCTTGTGCTATCAATGTGCCATCTACTTCTTTACATTGGACTGTATAGCACAATCTTAACTCTAGTGTGAAATAATAAAGAAAACTCTAAAAGTGTAAGAATACGTTTTTTATAGAAAAAGTTCCACTAGACACGTACAGCGATGTGAGCGTCCGCCCCGGGACTTTGTTTGTTGCCTTGTTGAATTATGGGCCTTTGATATCTGATTGGTGAAAGAGAATATTAGACGGGATCCTGTTATATTGTATTCAGGCAAAAGTCCAAGGATGTCTCTCTATAGTCTTCTCATGAAGCGTGGGTTCGCTTTTAACCCTTTAAGGAGACACCTTGTGAAAATGAATACATTGTGTTCTGCTGAGTGTAGGACCAAAGGTGTTAATCCCGTCTCCTGCAATAGATATAACACAGTGGCCTCATTCATTATAAAGCTGACCCACATCCATATGTCCTAGTGTGGCACTCCCCCCTTGAAGAGGGAAAACAGAGGGACATCCATGTATTGTGTAGATGGAAATGCAACTTTCACACTTGCCAAAGCCAGCTGTTTGCCAGGAGTTGACTCCAGTCTGCTAGGGGCACGTTCAATGGCATATTCTAGTGCCCTATTTAAAAAAAAAAAAGAAATTTTAAAATTATAAATAAAATAAAATCACCTTATTTTCCCATGTAAGTAAAAAATAGAAATGTAAAATTATTCATACCAAGGTGAAAAAAAATACCCACTGCCAATATTGCTGTTTTTCGACCACCAGAAACGGGTTACACATCCTCTCTGCTGCCACCAATGGCTGTGTTGGAAACTGCAGGGCTGCTCACAGTTACATATCACTAGTACTGCTGTATGCAGATCCAGAGCCACCCCTGATATCTACATAAAACATGTAAGCATTAGAATAGACATTACACTGGGGGAAGCTGTCTGTGTCACTATTGCTGCAGTCTCCCCAATGTCTATATAACACGTTACTGTTAGAATATACATTACACTGGGGGGAAGCTGTCTGTGTCACTATTGTTGCAGCCTCCCTTGATGTCTATAAAACACATATATAATATATGTTACCATTAGAATAGACATTTGCACTGGGAGAAGCTGTCTGTGTCACTAGTGCTGCAGCCTCTCCTGATGTCTATATAATATATGTTACCATTAGAATAGACATAACACTTGGTTAAGCTGTCTGTGTCACTAGTGCTGCAGCCTCCCATGATGTCTATATAATATATGTTACCATTATTATAGACATTACACTGGAGGAAGCTGTCTGTGTCACCAGTGCTGCAGCCTCCCCTGATGTCTATATAACACATGTTAGCATGAGAATAGACATTATACTTGGGGTAGCTGTAAGCTTAACTAGCACCTGCAGCCTGGGCACAGTGGAGTGCAGTACAAGGTGCATGTGGTGCTAGAGACATAGACAGCTTCCCTGAGTTTAACATCTATTCCAATGATAATATGCACAGAATAGACATCGGTGGAGGCTCAGTCTCTGTATGCAGTAGCACTAGTGATATCCCTGCAGTTCCCAACACAGCCATTGGTGGCAGCAGAGATGATGTGTCGCCCCTAACTGCTGCCCCTCAATGTACTAAGGATAAGGGGTTAATAGAAAAGTAACTAAACGATCAGACTACACATGGTTTGTTTGTAGTCTGTAACCATGGAAACCTATAAGCATGTAAATGAGATGAATGCACCATATGACAGTTTTAACCAAGACTCTTTGCAAAGTTGCTTCCTCCAGTAGTTTCGATGTACCTAAGCCCTCCGCATACAGGCTGCGATTCCTCC
The DNA here is from genome assembly GCA_027789725.1 of Dendropsophus ebraccatus. Taxonomy (NCBI): domain Eukaryota; kingdom Metazoa; phylum Chordata; class Amphibia; order Anura; family Hylidae; genus Dendropsophus; species Dendropsophus ebraccatus. The sequence continues at coordinate 23,915,246 of JAQFWZ010000029.1, forward strand.
GACCCCTTTCATCTACAGGTACTTAAAGTTACCGACCACAGGCCTCGGACAAAGAGAAGCATTGACCCGGAGTTTAACCTTCAGAAAGGCATTTCCAGGTCTATTCTGCCGCCCATTCTGCGTTATACCACGGCCGCTCCGTGTCTGGAGAGTTGAGCATTACTCAATATCATGCTGAGACGTAATAATATGGAATCATGCCGACTCTACTAAAATGGAACGGACCATAGAAGCCGGGGGGGGGGGAAGCCTCGCGCAAAATCGATGCACTGGCCAAGGAAAGGCCCGGGGGGGGCTGCATGCAGAGGAGGCCTCATGCCGGCCTATTCTGATTAGTATGGTGATATTTTCTCTACACAGGCCCGGCCGACAACCCCTATTATACGGAGATCTTCCCTGTTTATATGTTGTTTATAGGATAGGACTATGTATACATAGGACAATATATATATATATATATATATATATATATATATATATATATATATATGAGATTTATCAAACATGGTGTAAAGTGAGACTGGCTCAGTTGCCCTTAGCAACCAATCAGATTCCACCTTTCATTCCTCACAGACTCTTTGGAAAATGAAAGGTGGAATCTGATTGGTTGCTAGGGGCAACTGAGCCAGTGTCACTTTACACCATGTTTGATAAATCTCCCCCTATATAGTTTATATCCGGTGCTGTATTCATAGGTCCTATACCATACTTTATAGTGATATAGAGATTTATCAATCATGAAGTAAAGTGAAACTGGCTCAGTTGCCCCTAGCAACCAATCAGATTCCACCTCTCATTTTCCAAAGAGTCTGTGTGGAATGAAAGGTGGAATCTGATTGGTTGCTAGGGGCAACTGAGCCAGTTTCACTTTACACCATGTTTGATAGATCTCCCCCATTGTCCCTGGTAGCTAGTGGTCAGTGACATTGTCCCTTGTGGTCCAGGGTGGTAAAGTAAGTATGCCTGGAGGTCTAGGTTAGTAAAATGATTATTAACATCATCCCTGGTAGTTAAATGATTAATGATAATGTCCCTGGTAGCTAGTGGTCAGTGACAGTGCTTCTGGTGGTCTAGGGTAATTAATTAATTAATTAAGGTGTTAATAAAAGCATCGCTGGTAGTTTGTGATTAGTGACGGTATACCTGGTGGTCTAGATCAGTGAGGTGGCTAGTGACATTATCCCTGGTAGTTTAGTGATTAGTGAGAGTTTTCCTAGTGGTCAAGGGTTTTCAAGTGGTCAGTAATATCATCTCTGGTAGCTAATGATCAGTGACAGTGTTCCTGGTGGCCAAAGGAATTAAAGTGGAACGATCCCTGGTGGTCTAGGGTAGTAAATTAGTCAGTGACATTATCCCTGGTAGAAAGTTAACAGTGATGATGTCCCTGGTGGTCTAGGGTAGGGAAATGGTCTGTGACAATCCCTTGTTATTAAATGATCAATGACAATGTCCCTGGTAGCTAGTGGTCAGTGACAGTGCTTCTGGTGGTTTGGGGTAGGGAAGGTGTCAATAAAAGCATTGCTGGTAGTTTGTAGATTAGTGACAGTATACCTGGTGGTCTTGAGCAATGAAGTGGTAAGGGACATTATCCCTGGTACTTCAGTGATCAGTAGGAGTATCCCTAGTGGTCAAGGGTTTTAAAGCAGTCAGTGATATCATCCCTGATAGCTAGTGATCTGTCACAGTGTTCCTGCTGGCCAAGGGAATTAAAGTGGAAAGCATCCCTGGTGGTCTAGGGTAGTAAAGGGGCTAGTTCCTAGCTAGTAACATTATCCCTGGTAGTCTGTAAACAGTGACAATGTTCCTGCTGGTCTAGGGGTGAGGAAATGTTTAGTGACCTCATCCCTCATAGTTAGTGATCAGTGACAGTGTTTCTGGTGGTCTAGGGTAGTAAATTGTTCGGTGACATTATCCCTGGTAGTGAGTAAACAGTGACAATGTTCCTGGTGGTCTAGGGTAGGGATATGGTCAGTGACATCATCCCTGGTAATTAGTGATTAGTGACAGTGTTCCTGGTGGTCTAGGGTAGTAAATTGTTCAGTGACATCATCCCTGGTAGTGAGTAAACAGTAACAGTGTTCCTTTTGGTCTAAGGAAGTGAAGTGGTTAGTGACCTCATCCCTCATAGTTAGTGATCAGTGACAGTGTTCCTGGTGGTCTAGGGTAGTGAAGTGGTTAGTGACATCATCCCTCATAGTAAGTGATCGGTAATGTTGTTCCTGTTGGTCTAGGGTAGTAAAGCGGTTAGTGACGTCCCTGGTGGCCAAGAGAATTAAAGTGGTTAAGGAAAGCATCCCTGGTGGTCTAGGGTGGTAAATGGACTAGTTCATACCTAGTGGCCCAGTGTGTTATTTACTCTATTACAACAGCTTATATTCACAGGCTTGTCTGTAGTCTTGATCTCTCGTTACTACCTAGTCTTTTACATGTCTTAGTCCTTTACTGTCTATAGTTAAAGGGGTATTCCACTCAAACATAAGTTTTGATATTTCGCTTCCCATGGTGAGACTAACAATTACTTCCATACTCGATATTATTAATTCAGTCTCCTTCCCCCAGTTCTGAGCTGCTGCTTTCTGCTGAAGACACAAAAATCTGTGTGTGAGCTTTTCTCTCCGTCTCTCCCTCCTCCCCCCTCCCTTTTGAGACGGCTAATGTAAAAAAGTCCCTGGCAGGCTGTATCTGTAACATTGTAACTTCTTTGGAATGTTTGTGGAGTTATTCTCAGGTGACATCACTGTGATTAATCCTCTCAGCATTACAAAGAAGCTACAATGTTGCAGATACAGCCTGCCAGGGACTGGTTTACATCAGCCGTCTCAGAAGGGAGGGGTGGAGGAGAGGGAGACAGAGAGAAAAGCTCACACAGATTTTTGTGTCTTCAGCAGAAAGCAGCAGCTAAGAACTGGGGGAAGAAGACTGAATAGATAATAACAAGTATGGAAGGAATTGTTAGTCTCACCATGGGCAGCAACATATCAAAAGTTATGTTTGGGTGGAATACCCCTTTAAGTAAGAAGAAGAGTCAGAGAGAGAAGAGAAACACACAAGGTACATATAAGTCTGCAGAGGAGCTGTATACAACAAACATACGGAGACTATTTGTTACATTGTTGCATCTATATACTGTATTTTAGATCCGTCAGATTAGTATAACCAGCACTGACCTATCCCGACCCTCTTAGAGCTCGTACATTACACCAATATTTCCCAGTACATTGCGGCCGGTGTGATGGACAGGACAGACACTTCATGCAGACAGGCCCAGGGGTCACCGGATCTCCGAGATAAAGCGAAGAGACAAGATCACAGTATCCAGTCTTCAGGGATGCTAATAGACAGTATGCTTCTTCTCCTGCCCAGCAAATGGCTTGTGATATCAGCCGTATGCTATAGCGGGTGCGTTACATGCCCGGGCCGCAGCCTACTACAACCTGCCTGTCAGGATGAGCCCTGGTGGGCTGGAGGCGCTCACAGGAGAGAGGAGAGTCCTGATAACACAGAGCGGATGAGATAATATATCTCACACCCAACCTGAGACGTCTGCCTGCAGGAAGCATTATACTGTTATATACTCTTATATACACCAATACCAGTATACACCCCGGGCTATGCTGGTTTATAACCAATATCAGGATAGGCACATACAGTATAACATCCCGGGCTATGCTGGTATATAACCAATATAGGGATAGGCACATACAGTATAACATCCCGGGCTATGCTGCTACATAACCAATATAGGGATAGGCACATACAATATAACACCCCGGGCTATGCTGCTACATAACCAATATAGGGATAGGCACATACAGTATAACATCCCGGGCTATGCTGTTATATAACCAGTATAGGGATAGGCACATACAGTATAACACCCCAGGCTATGCTGCTACATAACCAATATAGGGATAGGCACATACAGTATAACATCCCGGGCTATGCTGTTATATAACCAGTATAGGGGTAGGCACATACAGTACAACACCCCGGGCTATGCTGGTTTATAACCAATATACAGATAGGCACATACAGTATAACACCCTGGGCTATGCTGCTACATAACCAATATAGGGATAGGCACATACAGTATAACATCCCGGGCTATGCTGCTATATAACCAATATAGGGATAGGCACATACAGTATAACACCCTGGGCTATGCTGCTACATAACCAATATAGGGATAGGCACATACAGTATAACATCCCGGGCTATGCTGCTATATAACCAGTATAGGGATAGGCACATACAGTATAACACCCCAGGCTATGCTGCTATATAACCAATATAGGGATAGGCACATACAGTATAACATCCCGGGCTATGCTGTTATATAACCAGTATAGGGGTAGGCACATACAGTACAACACCCCGGGCTATGCTGGTTTATAACCAATATACAGATAGGCACATGCAGTATAACACCCCGGGCTATGCTGCTATATAACCAATATAGGGATAGGCACATACAGTATAACACCCTGGGCTATGCTGCTACATAACCAATATAGGGATAGGCACATACACTATAACACCCCGGGCTATGCTGTTATATAACCAATATAGGGATAGGCACATACAATATAACACCCCGGGCTATGCTGCTACATAACCAATATAGGGATAGGCACATACAGTATAACACCCCGGGCTATGCTAGTATATAACCAACATAGGGATAGGCACATACAGTATAACACCCCGGGCTATGCTGCTATATAACCAGTATAGGGATAGGCACATACAGTATAACACCCCGGGCTATGCTAGTATATAACCAACATAGGGATAGGCACGTACAGTATAACACCCCGGGCTATGCTGCTACATAACCAATATAGGGATAGGCACATACTAATAACACCCCGGGCTATGCTAGTATATAACCAACATAGGGATAGGCACATACAGTATAACACCCCGGGCTATGCTGCTACATAACCAAGATAGGGATAGGCACATGATCTTAATTATCACTGATCCCAGTCAATGCCAATGCACGTTAGCAGATTTAGCTGTTTATGTAAATAATACTTTTTCTCTTTGCCCTATTTTTTTTTTTTTTTTTTGGCGACCTATAGATCAGAGCCACTTAACCTTTGACACTTTGGCAGCTGAAACCCCCATCATTCCCTGTCAAGGCATAATGGGGCGGGTGCAGTTTTGCAACCACAGAAGAGCCACCATATGGAGAACAATGCAGAAGAAAAGTCAGGGGGAGTAGAGTAAAAAATAACTTCCTGATCTGACAACACAGGGTTTGTTTGTAGTCTGTAACCATGACGACACATAGGTCTGCACTGGTGCTGTAGTCACAAAACGGCAAATGATTTTTAATCAAGACCTATTGCAAAATTGCTTCTTTTTTTATTCTGAGCGCATGAGAGAAATGTATAAACTACGTCCAATAGTGGACACTCCCTTTAAGACCCCGGCAGGCTACAGCCAGGCTATTCCTTAGTATCGAGCAGCTGTGATTGAGCGCTCAGTTATAGGTTTATATTAAGTAAAATAATATTCTTTCCACCACAAATGTCACCGGTATCCCCGGTCAACCATCCGTCAATTACATGATGTACAGCCAGGGTCCACGCCGCCATCCATCACCGGGGTGTAAAGACGTCAGCTAGATGTGAGTAAATCATTATTTCATGTACAAAAACTGAGAAATTACAGGGAATAACAGAATTACGAGCCGGAGTCTGAGTTTGATGAAGTAGGGCAGAGCTGGGTATGTTGGCGCAGCAGAGCTGTGTTTGTTAGTCAGCACCAGGTTCTGTTCTCAGTGATTTTGTATGCTGGTTCTCTGATCATCTTCATTTTCTCAATGAAGTGGCATCCTTGGCTGTAATAAGATCCTTTCTTCTAAGCACTGGGACCAGACGTACATAGAAGCCAAACTACAGTGGAAATCACAAAAAAAAAAAATAGGAATAAGTTAGTAGTAGTAGTAGTATTTGATGGCAGCCGCCATTTTGAGCAATTTATCCGAAACCAATCCCCAAAGTTTCTGATTTGAAGGTTTCCACAACTTTCTGGCTATTTGTGCCACACACCATTTGCTCATTTCTCCCATCACTGATTTATTCATGAGGTTTTTTCTGAAGAATGAATCTTACTCCACTTCCCGGGTTACAAATAAAACATTGGATATTCCGAGCCAAAGCCGACATACTGTATAAAAAGCCTCCGCGCCCAAAATATTGTGCGTCGTCAGAGCGGCAGATGGCGAGATCTTATCCAGCGCAATCCACTCCCGAAGGTTGATGGAAAGTGACACATGCACTTTACCATCCGAAAAGATAATGCTATTGCATGGCGAGCCGCCGCTCTATCTCCCCTAAAGTGCAGCGGGGGGGAGGGGGGGGATGAGGCTGACCTGGCGGGCCGCGTGTGGCAGTCACTTTCCCTCGCAGTCATCGGTGTCTGTAATCAGCCCCAAAGAATGAAAGACAAATACGGAGGAGCCAGGTAATTGGGATGGAAATGAGGAGGACGCCGGGGAATGTTAATTACTGACATATCTCCAGAATCACAAGGGGCAGCCGGAAGGACATCACAAGGAGACACGAGCTCCTTTCATCCCTCTCACATCTCTACAAGAAGGAGAGATGGACAAGGAGAAACTTTTTTTTTTTTTTTGGGGGGGGTATTAACTAAATAGATGATATGATTCATTAAAGGGGTACCCCACTCAAACATAACTTTTGACATGTTGCCGCCCATGGTGAGACTAACAATTCCTTCCATACTTGTTATTATCTGTTCAGTCTCCTTCCCCCAGTTCTCAGCTGCTGCTTTCTGCTAAAAACACAAAAATCTGTGAGTGAGCCTTTCTCTCTGTCTCCACCTCCTCCCCCCTCCTTTCTGAGACAGCTGATGTAAACAAATCCCTGGCAGGCTTTATCTTGAGGGTTATCTTGAGGTCAAGTTGCTGATGAACTCACTGTGATTAACCATCCCAGCATTACAAAGAAGCTACAATGTTGCAGATAAAGCCTGCCAGGACTTGGAGGGGAGAGGAGTGGGAGACAGAGAGTAAAGCTCACACACAGATTTTTGTGTCTTCAGCAGAAAGCAGCAGCTGAGAACTGAGGGAAGGAGACTGAATAGATAATAACAAGTATGGAAGGAATTGTTAGTCCCACCATGGGCAGCAACATATTAAAAGTTGTGTTTGAGTGGAGTACCCCTTTAATGATATTTAGCATTTGCCTTTGTTTTGAGAATCTTTAGAGATCATCAAATAATTGAAATACAAACCAATTTTGCTAAAAAAAAAATTAAAAAAAATTTGGATTAATAATTTTTAAGGGAATCTTCAATAGAAGAGGGAGGGAGTCTCTACACCTGTGCACAACGAGCAGCAAGACACTGACACTATATGCCTTGCTGCTCAGCAAGTATACAGTATCTTTTTACTGTAGTGGAGTTAGCGTACAAGGTAGTGTAGATAGTGAGAGTGGAGAGAGACCCACCCTCCACCATCTGCCTGTAGTGGCGGGTAGCCCGGGTAGCATTCAATAGAAATTCTTAGACTGGTACCATCTGGACCAGCTGCTACCCTACCCATACATGCTTATGCAGTGACCTGGTACATGCTAGCAGCAGCAGTCTAGTTTCTGTATCCTAGGAGGCACTAAGACTTGGCCCCAGGCATGGCCCAAAGGCGTTTGCCTTTGGTATCACAGCAGATGCCTGTTCACACCCAGCAGGGGGATTCTACCAACTTTGGCTGGGATGCGATAATACTTAAAAGACTTAAAGAATAACCCGTAATCAAGGTAATGAAGTTTTATCTATACTGGAGAGAGCACACAATGCCAAATCCAGCAGTACAGGCCCCAGGGTGCACAACTAGAAATAGCTACCCCCTTGACTCATGCAAAAGAAACCAAGCAGTAGGCAGCAGGGTACATCGGCTTAAGCAACTTCTCCAACTGCTTCAGAAATAGACGCTGTTCAGACTTGTAGGACTTGGTAAGAACTTGAGAGCCACAATACTACTTTTGGTAGATATCCACTAAGGAGCTTAGAAGACCATATTCTAGCTTGCAGGAACTTGAGGATAAGAAGTCAGTATACAGTATCTTAATTACCCAGGCACCTGGCCACAAGGCCAGACCCTGGAAAGAACACTCTCAGTGACTGTTTCCCTATTGATGGAGCAGGCTATGTGGTAACTCGACTCCAAAAGAAATACTGCCATCTTGTGGCCAAAAAACAGTAAGACACTGTAAACCCTGTAAAACATAAAACTCAGTGCCGACTGACATGGATTCACAGAAAGCAGTGGCACACGGGACCTGGGCACTACACACATATACCTTTTATTTCATTAAAAAAAGTGGTGGTCTATACCGAAGAACCTATTGAAAGGGTACAGACCAGGTTAGCATCAACAGTGGGTAAAATCTGGACACATCTGAGTAGCTCATTCGGCTTGCATAGTATTCAATAATGAAGCTAGCCCTGGATATGTCAGCTTTCACACTTTCAGCCTCAGATCCCACAGATTCTTACAATATACTGTAAGCGATAGGAATAGCAGTGCTGAGGGCAAGACCTGAGCCCCTTTGGGTTCCCACAGTTTTAAATAGTAAAGTGAGCTACAATACCGAGGCCCAATCTTTCTAGCCACCAGCGGGGTCTTAGCTCAGGGACCACCCAGAAGATATTTAAAGGCACAAATACCCTTTAAGGGATTCACTATGGATGGAGTCCTTTGTAAGCTGGGACTTTCAGGCTAGCTTTGCCGTCTCTAGTTAACGACTCTCACCATTGCCGCTATGAACAATAAGTAAAGATTTGCAGTTACAGCTCGGACCCTGGTGAAATATTCCTTTAAGGCTGCAGTGTAGAAGTGAAATGGATATTTAATGTCTTCCCAATTGCCTTTCTATCCAAGCATAGCGGTAAGGAAGAATTGCTGTTATGTTTATTGCATAATTTTATCGCTGCTCCATTAAATATGTGGAGTTTTATGGAGAACGCAGAACGCTAGTTATTACAGGACCTCTATGTTTAAGCGCATGTCGTCCCGTAAAGTGAGGTCATTCATTACGCCAGATGAAGGGGGAAGGGGGGGGGGGGAGTCTCAAATTTGGCTTTAATTTTAACATAGGTGCTCATTGAAATCAATGCATGTTTCATCCTGTCTGAAATACTCTGTGCTGCTGGGGGGGATTATGATGAGTGCAGGCACATTATAGCAGCAGTGTGTATAGCTGAGTGTGAGTGCAGGCACATTATAGCAGCAGTGTGTATAGCTGAGTGTGAGTGCAGGCACATTATAGCAGCAGTGTGTATAGCTGAGTGTAAGTGCAGGCACATTATAGCAGCAGTGTGTATAGCTGAGTGTGAGTGCAGGCACATTATAGCAGCAGTGTGTATAGCTGAGTGTGAGTGCAGGCACATTATAGCAGCAGTGTGTATAGCTGAGTGTGAGTGCAGGCACATTATAGCAGCAGTGTGTATAGCTGAGTGTAAGTGCAGGCACATTATAGCAGCAGTGTGTATAGCTGAGTGTGAGTGCAGGCACATTATAGCAGCAGTGTGTATAGCTGAGTGTGAGTGCAGGCACATTATAGCAGCAGTGTGTATAGCTGAGTGTGAGTGCAGGCACATTATAGCAGCAGTGTGTATAGCTGAGTGTGAGTGCAGGCACATTATAGCAGCAGTGTGTATAGCTGAGTGTGAGTGCAGGCACATTATAGCAGCAGTGTGTATAGCTGAGTGTGAGTGCAGGCACATTATAGCAGCAATGTGTATAGCTGAGTGTAAGTGCAGGCACATTATTGCAGGAATGGGGAAGATGGGAAACACAAGGGCTGACAGAGACTGCATCTAGCATGAAGGAATGAGCAGGGCAGATGTGGGCACATACATGAGGCGCTCGCTGTCCAGGGAGAAAAGGGTTACAGCTATGGAGAGATTACCTCCACAGTCCTGTCCCCTGATGCAAGCCCCAGCCTGAAGTGGATCTGCTATGATTTGGAAGGTGAGGGAGACTTCCTGGGTCAGAGTACAGTGCTGTAGACCCCGCTATGCAGACCATGCCCCTCCCCCACTCCCCCACCCACCCAGTACAGGGAGCTCTTACAGCAAAGCAATGCTCTTACACCAAGTCACAATTTTGAAAAACTGTGAGCTCTTCTTGCAGAACGCTCTTAAACCAAGTTACTCTTGAACTGAGATACCACTGTGTATATATATGTGTGTGTGTGTGTGTTTTAGGTGAATTTTTATATTTTTTATTTACTATGTAGTTTTATATTGATCTATTTTACATTTTATTTATCATTTTGCACGTTTTACATATTACTTATTTATCTTTAGATTTATTATGTTTTATATTTTTATATATGTAGTTTTATATATATATATGTATTTGTGTATCTACGCAGTAATATTTATTGGTACGTTTATTTTTAGATTTATTTAGTCTTATATGTACGGTATTTAGTTCTGTACCTATTAATGTATCTACATATTATTTATTGTTACCTTTATTTTAATATTTATTTAGTTTTATATGTATGTAGTTTCATTATTATTTATGTACCTACGTGTTAAAATTTATCAGTATTTTTATATGTTTATATTATCATAATTTCTGTAAAATGTGTTAGTATTTTTAGATTGATTTAGTTTTATATGTATGTAGTTTTTATTATTATTATTATTATTATTATTATTATTATTATTTCTGTATCTATTTTATCATCTATTTGTTTTTTATGTCTGTTTCTTTTTGTGTCTTTTTTTTTTTTTCCTCTGGGGGGGGGGAGGGGAAATCCTCTTTAAACATTCCCCGTCATGTTGTTTCCCCGGCTATATCAATATTGAGATAACGCGACTTGCATCTTCCCTTCCGGTTGCATTATGTTTATGCAAACTTGCAATAAAGCCCAAACGTCGCTCGCTGCGATGTAACCACAGGGGGAAGCAGATTGCATTTGGTGGAGAGAGCACAGAAGCTTAATGCCTCTCCAGCGGGCAATGATTCAAATTGAAAGTAAGATAAATGCAGCAGACGATCTCCGAGCCCATGAATATTGCTGGATGTGCAGGAAGACAAATGGCCTAATGATGCTTTGGTTATGGGGCCGTAGGAGGCTTAACAATGACAAATCTGTGCTGGGCTCGGCCCGGCTCCCTCATACCGCTGCACGCCGGGCTCCTCTGGCGTCACTATCCACAACAAGGACCTCAGATATTATTCACTCCTGGACATAGATGTTCATTACTTCTTAAAGGAAACCTGAAAAATTCAAAATTTTTTATCTAAATCTCACTTTTTTTTTTTTTAGTTATCCTCTGTATGATATAATACTCCTGCCTGCAGCCACCACTAGGGGGAGCTGGTGAGCTGTACTGCATACACTTTTACTATTGACTTGAATGCAGGATCAGTATGCAGTGAGGCCAGACACCGTTCCTTAATAATCGTAATAAGTTAGGAGGTCCTAATACGGGTTATGGACAAGTGGACACCCTTATGCAAATTGAAATGGGTTGTCCGGCAAAAATTTTTTTCTTTCAAATCAACCGGTGTCAGAAAGTTATACAGATTTTTAATTTACTTCTATTATTATAATAATAAATAATAATTTACTTCTATAAAAAAATATCAAGTCTTCCAGTACTTCCAGTACTAGCTGCTGTATGTCCTGCAGGAAGTGGTGTAATCTCTCCAGTCTGACACAGTGCTCTCTGCTGCCACCTCTGTCCATGTCAGGAACTGTCCAGAGCAGGAGATGTTTTCTATGGGGATTTGCTACTGCTCTGGACAGTTCCTGACATGGACAGAGGTGGCAGCAGAGAACACTGTGTCAGACTGGAGAGAATACACCACTTCCTGCAGGACATACAGCAGCTGATAAGTATTGGAAGAATTGAGATTTTTTTTTTTAATAGAAGTAATTTACAAATCTGTATAACTTTCTGACACCAGTTGATTTGAAAAAAAAATAAATAAAAAATACTAATAATTTTCACTGGAGTCTCCCCCATCTGACTATTAACTAATTATGAACCTACATACCTTTTGAATGGAAGAGAACTGTAAAAAGATGTGTAATTAGGGTATCCTTGGGTATTTTATAATAGTAATGTCTAAGGGCTACAGGTCCTCTTTAAAGGAGCACAAACACTTGCTTGAAAGTGGGTGGAGCCTGAGAGCTGCTCTGCATATCCCTCTTCCCAGAATTCCCAGGTCCTCACACACCTTTATGGTGCTCCCCTCAAGGAGAACGATTAGTAATCTGAGAATTTGATGGTAGTTTTACATGTGAATGGAAATACCTAAAAACAACTTTCTATTGGCTTCTGGTGATCTGTGGCAGGTTTGGATAGAAATTGAGGAGAAATTTCATTATTGCTCAAAATCATTGCAAAGTAAGAGAAACAACAAAAGCTAAGAGGTCACAAAAGGTCACATGACTATCTAGTGGGCCAAGATAGACAGAAGTGGCAGGAGGAAAAATATCACAACTTTCCCGACTCCTCCTGGCAATATCCTGGTGGTGAGATCCAGGAGACCCACCCTGCTGGCAATATCCTGGTGGTGAGATCTAGGAGACCCACCCTGCTGGCAATATACTGGTGGTGAGATCCAGGAGACCCAACCTGCTGGCAATATCCTGGTGGTGAGATCCAGGAGACCCACCCTGCTGGCAACTCCACATTTGTGATAGTGAAGCCATGAGAAGTTAGGAAAGGCATTGTTATTTAGGGAGCAGATGGCGGTTTTCAGATGAAGGGTAATAGTCCTTCTGTGACTTGACTCGCTGAGTCTTGCCATGAAGTTAGCAGCGACATAATAGTTGGCAGGGGCACTGAGGAAATAACACAGCGAAAGGGAAAATCCATCCTGTTCTACCTTGTTCCCTTATTCATGAATTCATTTTGTCCCATACAGATGAATAATTGAATAAGAAAATCCATAAATTGTTAGGGGAGTATCTGCCAGCGCTATGTTGACAGATTCCAATTAATAAATAGCAGAATTAGGAGTGCAGCTCTGGAGGTGACTATGAAGGTAAGATCAAGAACATTAGTCATCAATAAATAAGTAAAATGTGTGTGAGCTATTTTATTTGTTATGTGGGTTTAATGATCCCCAGCTGAGAAAAAAAAAAAAAAAACAGGAGAAAATTATAAGGTTTATGGGGGAGGAGCATAGGATTTAAAGGGGTAGCTCACAAAAATATTCCTTTAAAATTAATTGGTGCCTAAAATATGTAATTTACTTTTAATTTTTAAAATATCTCCAGTCTTCCAGTACTTATCAGCTGCTGTATGTCCTGCAGGAAGTGGCGTATTCTTTCCAGTCTGACACAGTGCTCTCTGCTGCCACCTCTGTCCATGTCAGGAACTGTCTAGAGCAGGAGGTTTTCTATGAGGATTTGCTATTGCTCTGGACAGTTCCTGACATGGACAGAGGTGGCAGTCCCTTTAAGAAACAGTGTCATGCTCTGCATTAGGTACATCAAAAATTATACGTTTTTCTGGAGTGTTCCTTAAAAAAGACTTAAAGGGTTGTCCCGGATTAGAAATGCATGGGTTCATCAAAAAACAGGGCTCCTTTCTTTTTTAAAACAGCGCCACCCCGTCCTACAGGATCTGAGCAGAATTGCAGCCCAGTCTCATTCAGCTGCAATTCCACGCACAACCTGCAAACAGAGGTGGCGCTGTGTTTGAAAGAAAGCAGCCATGTTTTTCTACAATGAAACCCTTTTAAATATAATTGTTCGCTATAACGTTTCCACCGATGTCTTGTTGTTTAGAAAGATTTCTGCTCCAGGCGCTCTTCATTAATAGTCTGGCCGCTCGCGTGAAGTAAAGCAAGAATTACAGAAACATACGATATGATCACAGCCATGCGACTGCAGATTCTCATCCTTGGAACGTGTTAGCAGATGAGTTTGGCTATGAAGATGAGCGCACAGATGGACAAATAAAGACAGACCGGGGTCCGCCGCTTGGTTCACTTGTTTAAATTTACAGTAATGGAAATACGAAATGTTCTCCGGCCAGAAAATACATTTAACTCATTCAGGAATGCTGGGAAAAAAATAAAGAGGAACTCTTTTTCAAGTCTAACCATATGATCAGGATATACATATTCTGATCAATTAGTCTGGATCAGCTGATCTCGCTGCTCAGAAGTTTCCTTTGGTTTTGCAGTATGGTGCGGATTATAGAGTAGAATCCAGTATTCATTCTTGGTTCATTCTTGTTTAGTCCTTGTTTCTGTATCTCGTAGTTACTTTTGATTCTCCCATTTTGATCATCTTTAGCTCCTTTGTTTAATATTTGCTCAGCCTTGGTCTTGTCATGGGGTCCTAGAGTCCTCCTGTTGTTTGTATAAGGATCAGTTTTGCAAATGAGAGTTTTATTAGGGGTATTTTCAGGGCCAGTGGTGTCTACCGTTAGGATAAGAGTTCAGGGATAGATCTAGGGAAAGATTCAGGATCAGTGGTGTCTGGTGTTAGGATTAGAGTTCAGGGATAGATCTAGGGAAAGATTCCGGATCAGTGGTGTTAGTATTAGTGTTCAGGGATAGATGTAGGGAAAGATTCAGGGAGAGTAAGGGCCCTATTCCACGGGCCGAGCAACGATATAAACGAGCGCCGATCTGCTAGATCGGCGTTCGTTTACTGGGCCTATTCCACGGCCCCGATGATTGTGAAACAAGGGCTGCAAGGACATCGTAACCGATGTCCTTGCAGCCCTTGTTTCATACATTACCTGTCCGGGCTGCAGGTCTTCTCCCAGTCCCGCGCGACAGCATTGGCTTCAGAGCGGATCTGTCTGAACTGACAGACCGCTCAGCCAATCACTGGCCGCGGCGTTCCGGCCAGTGATTGGCTGAGCGGTCTGTTGGTTCAGACAACTCCGCTCCGAAGCCGATGCTGCCGCGCCGGACCGGGAGAAGACCTGCAGCCCGGACAGGTAATGTATGGTTTTGCTGAAATCGTCCGTCGCCGCCGTGCACCGCTATTCGACCATAGTGATGCGTTGGTTGCACTGGATGACACGATCATCAGCTGATCATTCTCTCTATTCCACCGAGCTAAAATCGGCCGAATCGGCCCGGATTATCGCTCCTGTGGAATAGGGCCCTAAATTTCAGTGGTGTCTGGTGTTAGGATTAGTGTTCATGGATAGATTTAGGGAAAGATTCAGGATCAGTGGTGTCTGGTGTTAGGGTTAGTGTTCATGGATAGATTTAGGGAAAGATTCAGGATCAGTGGTGTCTGGTGTTAGGGTTACTGTTCAGGGATAGATCTAGGGAAACTCATTTATTGGAAGGTTGTGCTGGTCGCTCATGGAGACCATTGGTCCATCTTCTCCCTCTTTTTCGACCACAGGCCATGACCATATCCTAAGTACCATGAAGCTTCTGAGATACTCAAACCACCCCATCTGAGGGGTTTATGGTGGGAGCCATGTCGGTAACTGGTATGTATTGACAGAGTAGGTGGACCAAAGAGGTTGTCTAAGGAAGATCTTCAGGTCCTTCTCCTTTAATCACCACCCATGCCACCGCCAGCTCCCTCTATGCCATACATATTCTAGCAGGCATCGTAAGTCTATGTCAGCCATCTGTTCCTGGTAAATATGATGACTCTGCCCAAACATTATCTATCCTTATTCCAAAGTGAGAAAAACTACCGTAGGTTGTAGCCATGTAAACATCATGTCCCAGCCATCGTGAATAATGCATGGCAGCCGGAGGGGAGCATCCCGAGCAGGATTAACAGGTGTTATTAAGCTCGGTGCGGTACGACAACATTACTGATGGCTCTCAACAAAAAATAAAAAATAAATAAGCCCAGTATTCAGATTTACATTCAGCTTAGAGCTTAGCCGGCTATAGATCACCAGACGTCTCAGGAGGAGCATAGGTATGGGACCACCTTCAGAAGCCCCTCTGGTCCTTCTAGCCTATTGGGATGTAGTCATGTACCCAAGGGCTGAAACCAGTAAGTAAATCACTTCTGCCCTATGAGGCTGAGGAGCACCATAAAGAAGATGACATCACTAGTAATGTTGGGCCGTACCGGTAGCAGTCGTCAATTGAACAGCTGTGGCAGGCTTGGCAGTCAACGTGGAGCAAAGAGGTAACGTTTTTTTTCGAGGAGAACACCATAAAGGTGTGTGGAGACTTCAAGGCCATGCATGCTTCAGTGAGAATTCTGGGAAGGAACATATGCAAAGCACCATTCTGGAGGTAGCTTTCCCTTTAAGTCAATGTTTATGCTCCATTAAGAAGCCTCAGGACATGACTGGGGATTTAAAGGGGGTTGTTCATCAAAAATGTTTTATTTTCAAATCAACTGGTGCCAGAAAGTGCCAGAGATTTGTAATTTACTTCTATATATATATTTTAAAAAAAAATCTTCGAGTATTTGTCAGTTGCTGTATGTCCTGCAGGAAGTGGTGTATTCTTTCCAATCTGACACAGTGCTCTCTGCTGCCACCTCTGTCCATGTCAGGACCTGTCCAGAGTAGCAGCAAATCCCCACAGAAAACCTCTCCTGCTCTTCAGACTGGAAAGAATACCACTTTCTGTAAAACATGCAGCAGCTGATAAGTACTGGAAGAAAATTCCGGCGTCAGGGGGAAAAAAGCACTAACAGACACAGTTCCTATACTCACCATCCCTCCTGAGTCGATCGCCATTCAAAATTCCCGCCGGCCGCGGTCCCCTTCAACCCCATGTGCGTCTTTGGATCTTTTTTACTTCCGGGTTACCATGGCGTAATTGCTCAGCCAATCACAGATGAGCAAGCTGGAAGCCATGTAATGCATTCCAGCCAATGAAAAGGCTGCTGGCGCGGACGTGCACCGGCAGCCTTTTCGCTCCCATTCATTCTAAAGGAAGAAGCTGAAGAAGAGGAAGACCAGGCCCGTCCCCCGCTTGTGACGACATCAACACAAAATGGCGGCCGGAGAAGAGGACGGGGTCGAAAGTAAATGTGTAAGTAAATATTTTTTTGACTTCCGGGAGAAGAACGGCTCCAGGCAGATGGTTAACAGACATTACAAAGGGGGGGAAAATGCTAGAGTTGTCCTTTAAGATTTTTTAATAGAAGTAAATTACAAATTTCTGGCACCAGTTGATTTGAAAGAATTTTTTTTGGTGAACATGGAGCCAGAACTCCCCCAGATGGATCACTTCTACTTTTAGGGAAGTTTTTTGCTTTTGGCTCGTTAAATCCCCAGTCATGTCCTAAGGCTTCTTAAAGGCACATAACAATGACTTAAAGGGAAAGCTACCTCCAGAAGGTGGCACCAGACTTCTTGAAAATCTTTCTTCCCAAAGTTCTTAGTGGAGCATCAATGGCCGCCATACACCTTCATGGTGCTCTCCTCCTGGAGAAACATTACTCCTTCTGTCCATGTATCAGCTGCTCATTTGATGGCAGCTACTGGTACGCCCACTGGTGTCTTCTGCTTTCATGGAGCTCTCTGCCATTCAACATGATACCCTTTCAAGGTCAAAAGTGATTTACAACATGTTTAAGCCTTTTAATAAACAAATCAGTACTCTGACTACATCCCAATGTGCTAGAAGGGGGTTCCGAAGGTTGTCACTTACCTTTACTTTTCCCGAGATATCTGATTATGACTGAGGATCTAACAAACCAAGCCAGAACTTCCCTACAAGGAGGAGTGACCCATCTGGAAGAGTTCAGGCTTGGCTTATAAAATCTCCAGTCATGTCCTGTGGCTTCTAAAAGGAGTATAAACATTACCTCCACAGGGTGGCGCCACAGAGCTGCTTTGTATATCTTTCTTCCCAGAATTCTTAGTGAACCACAAATAGCTTATAAATCTCCACACTTCTTTATGGTGACCTTCTCCACACATCTCTATGGTGACCTTCTCCACACATCTCTATGGTGACCTTCTCCACACATCTCTATGGTGACCTTCTCCACACATCTCTATGGTGACCTTCTCCACACATCTCTATGGTGACCTTCTCCACACATCTCTATGGTGACCTTCTCAAGAGGAAACAATACCTCTTCAGTCCCTAGCTGCAGGAACCAAGAGACACCCTGCTCTCTACCAATAAGAGGAAAGAACCTTCAAGAAGCTGTCAACAGATCCTGGGAAAGTTTTGTGGCTTAGCTTACTAATTCTCCAGTCATGTTCTAAGGTGTCTTAAAGCAACATAAACTTTGACTTAAAGGGAAAGTTATTTCCAAACTGTGGTCCTATCCTACTTTCCTAATAACATTGCACATCTAAGCAACGCTATAGCATGCCATGATAAACTTAGTATTTAAATGCCTATGCTATGCCTATGAAAGGTGCATAGCACTGTGGTGCGCTACCATAATAGTGTCATCATGTGGTTTCTGCCACATCTGTAGCTACAGGGATGCAGAGAGAGCAATCACCCCCAGGGTCTTGGAACTGAAGGGGGTCTAAAATTCCCTTAGCTACTCAAAAAAGGAATCTATAATGTTAAAAATGTAACCCAATCTGTTAGCATCACATTACAGAGCAGGAAGAGCTGAGCGGATTGATATATAAACATATAGGAAAATATTCAGCAGAATTTGTAATTTATTCATTTTGGGCTTAGGAGTCCACTGGGCAGCTCCACTTCCTTATATGTAAGTAGGACCGCCCACTGGACTCCTATACTTTCATTGAGCATAAGTTTAAATGAATACATTTCCGGTTGTTATATATATATATCAATCTGCTCAGTTCAGTTTGCTCTAAAACATGGTGCCTTTAGATTAAGTTGGAATATGAACATGACAGGTTCCCTTTAAGACGACCACAGTGTTACAAATGCTAAAGGAATAGGAAGGGGCCCCGATCCAGATTTGGCATTAGAGCCCAAGAGCTTCAGGTCACAATTTATAGTAAGAGCAGACTATCCTGGCAGCTGCCGACCAGGTTCTGAGCTCCATGTGCTGCCGCCAAGGTGTCCAAATGAGAATAATCCTGGTAATTAGCATTGCTGGACATAATAGCGCAGCATGGCCCGAGCCAGAAGCTGCCTGAATGGAACACGTGTCTCAGCCTTCAGGTCTCTGCTTTGCCTCTTGTCTGCTCCGCCAGTGAGGAATAAATGACCTTTTCAGGCTGGTGAGAGCACTCTGTACCACTGTATTCACTTCAGCCGCACATGTGTTGTCCAGGACAAGATATATCCTGCCTGTCACATTACATTAGCTCTCAGGTTGATACAACTGACCATGCATCTACAGCCAGAATAAATGCTAATAGTTTCTGGGAATTCTTACTTTCTTATTACTCCCTGGAACTTAGATTGTCTTTGTTAACTGGATCAGCTGTACAGAAGCTCACAGACAGAGATACGTGTAAGACCGTATCTATTATAATACTGCTCCTATATACAAGAATACAACTACTATAATACTGCTCCTATATACAGGAATATAACTACTATACTACTGCCCCCTATATACAGGAATATAACTACTATAATACTGCCCCCTATATACAGGAATATAACTACTATAGTACTGCTCCTATATACAGGAATATAACTACTATAATACTGCTCATATATACAAGAATATATCTACTATAATACTGCTCCTATATACAGGAATATACTACTATAATACTGTTCCTATATACAGGAATATAACTACTATAATACTGCTCCTATATACAGGAATATAACTACTATAATACTGCTCCTATATACAAGAATATAACTACTATAATACTGCTCCTATATACAGGAATATAACTACTATAATACTGCTCCCTATATACAGGAATATAACTACTATAATACTGCTCCTATATACAGGAATATAACTACTATAATACTGCCCCCAATATACAAGAATATAACTACTATAATACTGCTCCTATATACAAGAATATAACTACTATAATACTGCTCCTATATACAGGAATATAACTACTATAATACTGCTCCTATATACAGGAATATAACTACTATAATACTGCTCCTATATACAGGAATATAACTACTATAATACTGCTCCTATATACAGGAATATACTACTATAATACTGCTCCTATATACAGGAATATAACTACTATAATACTGCTCCTATATACAGGAATATAACTACTATAATACTGCTCCTATATACAAGAATATAACTACTATAATACTGCTCCTATATACAGGAATATAACTACTATAATACTGCTCCTATATACAGGAATATAACTACTATAATACTGCTCCTATATACAGGAATATAACTACTATAATACTGCTCCTATATACAGGAATATAACTACTATAATACTGCTCCTATATACAGGAATATAACTACTATAATACTGCTCCTATATACAGGAATATAACTACTATAATACTGCTCCTATATACAGGAATATAACTACTATAATACTGCTCCTATATACAGGAATATAACTACTATAATACTGTTAGGAATGTGACTTTGCGCTCCTCAGTCCGAGCCGGGCGGCCGAGGAAGCGCTGAATTTCTGTCTGTGTTTGCACTGAATGAACTGTGTTTTACTTTCCAGCCACACCTGCCTGGCCTGTCAGACTTCTGGCAGTGTAGGGGTTACTGCACTGCTAGATCTGTTCAGCTGAGCTTGGTGCTGGGATCATGGCTGGTCCAATCAGCTGCTGGACCTAGTCTCTGATCCAGGATAAAAAGCAGTCAGATCCTCAGTTCCCTGCTGGTTATTAGTTGTTACTAGTCCCAGCTCCTCTGCTCCTTTCCCAGCGTTCCCTGTCCTAATCCCCTTGCTATTGCTCTACCCGTATTCTGACCTCTTGCCTGACATTTGACTATCCGCTCTCCTTCTGATTTTGTACTGCGTTGTCTGTTTGGTTTTGACCCTGCTAGTTGACTATCCTCTATTGTGTTTCGTTTGTCTGTCTACGTTTTGTGTATTCACCTACGCAGTGTAGGGACCGACTCCGTGGTTGTCCGCGACCGTTTAGGGTCGACTGAGGCAAGTAGGCAGGTGACAGTGGGTGGGTTCAGATCTAGGGCCCACTGTCTCTTGTCTTGTCTACTCCTGCCAGTCATGACAAATACTGCTCCTATATACAGGAATATAACTATTATAATACTGCTCCTATATACAGGAATATAACTACTATAATACTGCTCCTATATACAAGAATATAACTACTATAATACTGCTCCCTATATACAGGAATATAACTACTATAATACTGCCCCTATATACAGGAATATAACTACTATAATACTGCTCCTATATACAGGAATATAACTACTATAATACTGCTCCTATATACAGGAATGTAACTACTA
Organism: Dendropsophus ebraccatus; assembly: GCA_027789725.1. Classification (NCBI taxonomy): domain Eukaryota; kingdom Metazoa; phylum Chordata; class Amphibia; order Anura; family Hylidae; genus Dendropsophus; species Dendropsophus ebraccatus. Next base: position 23,936,554 of record JAQFWZ010000029.1, read on the forward strand.
TAATACTGCTCCCTATATACAGGAATATAACTACTATAATACTGCTCCTATATACAAGAATATAACTACTATAATACTGCTCCTATATACAGGAATATAACTACTATAATACTGCCCCCTATATACAGGAATATAACTACTATAATACTGCTCCTATATACAGGAATATAACTACTATAATACTGCTCCTATATACAGGAATATAACTACTATAATACTGCTCCTATATACAGGAATATAACTACTATAATACTGCTCCCTATATACAGGGATATAACTACTATAATACTGCCCCCTATATACAGGAATATAACTACTATAATACTGCCCCCTATATACAGGAATATAACTACTATAATACGAACTGGAGAGAATGGAACGGCTGCACATCCCATCTATGGCTGATACTAATGTCGCTAGGCCTATATTAAAAATCAACACCAGAGTGTCTGTATATGAATTGATCAAGCCATATTGCCCCGTGTACCACCGCGCAGGTCCTCTGGTCCACACGGGTCCCTACGCTAACTCCACACCGTGTCGGTCAGCGACCGCCAACCCCGCAAAGTGGTACACGGGGCAATATGGCTTGATCAATTCATATACAGACACTCTGGTGTTGATTTTTAATATAGGCCTTGCGGCATTAGTATCAGCCATAGATGGGATGTGCAGCCGTTCCATTCTCTCCAGTTCGTGTTTCACAGTTCTCCCTCTCTGAACAGCTAGCACTCCTTTATAAGACCCACATGACCAAAATTAGCAGGAGATGCCTGTGCTCACATGTCTGGACCCTATGTCTTCCCCATTCTGTGAGAGCAGCAATGGTAAGTGTAATACCATATCCATACTTGTGTCGTTTGGGGGCAGCCTTCCCCGCCGGTGGTGCTGGCTGGGTTTTGGTGGGGCTTTTTGGGTCTGGTCCTGTGACATTGGGGTTGCAGGGCCGTTCCATGGCCTCCCTTCCCTGCACGTGCACGCTTTGCGGGGTTGGCGGTCGCTGACCGACACGGTGTGGAGTTAGCGTAGGGACCCGTGTGGACCAGAGGACCTGCGCGGTGGTACACGGGGCAATATGGCTTGATCAATTCATATACAGACACTCTGGTGTTGATTTTTAATATAGGCCTAGCGGCATTAGTATCAGCCATAGATGGGATGTGCAGCCGTTCCATTCTCTCCAGTTCATAACTACTATAATACTGCTCCTATATACAGGAATATAACTACTATAATACTGCTCCCTATATAAAGGAATATAACTACTATAATACTGCTCCTATATACAAGAATATAACTACTATAATACTGCCCCTATATACAGGAATATAACTACTATAATACTGCTCCTATATACAGGGATATAACTACTATAATTCTGGTCGCTATATACAGGACTATACCTACTATAATACTGCTCCTATATACAGGAATATAACTACTATAATACTGCTCCTATATACAGGGATATAACTACTATAATACTGCTCGCTATAGGCAGAGACCACTCACTCTCCCTCTATCTCAGTGTATGCAGTAGATGATACAGAGCTGCTCCTTACTGTCCCCGGACCCCCATGTTGCGGTGTGTTAGATGTGCACTGCAGGGCGGTATAGCTTCACATATTGGATTCCTGGTTACATCCGCATGAATATGTCCTGATTAGAGATTAGGTAAAGCGAGTGGATTTGGGATCAGTGGGAATTGATTTGTATCCCGCGGTGAAGCTCGTGTTTGACTTCCCTCACAAAGCCGCCCAAGTCAGTCAAGTGCTAAATACTTTTGTCTTTGAGCCGCTAGAGGTAAGTGCAATAGAAGATGCTCAACGAACAGGAAATCTAATCTATATTACAATGATAATGACAGAGGGAACATCCATCAGCTCTGTGGGATCTTATAGCATCACAATATACATACAGGCATGGTGTGATATGTAAGGGGGGGGGCGCTCACTACATGGGGGGGCTCACTACATGGGGGGGGCTCACTACATGGGGGGGCGCTCACTACATGGGGGGGCGCTCACTACATGGGGGGGGCGCTCACTACATGGGGGGGCGCTCACTACATGGGGTGGGCACTCACTACATGGGGCGCTCACTACATGGGGGGGCTCACTACATGGGGGGGCGCTCACTACATGGGGGGGCGCTCACTACATGGGGGGGCGCTCACTACATGGAGGCGCTCACTACATGGGGGGGGCGCTCACTACATGGGGGGGCTCACTACATGGGGGGGCACTCACTACATGGGGGGGCGCTAACTACATGGGGGGGCTCATTACATGGGGGGGGGCGCTCACTACATGGGGGGCGCTCACTACATGGGGGGGCGCTCACTACATGGGGGGGCTCACTACATGGGGGGGGCGCTCACTACATGGGGGGGCGCTCACTACATGGGGGGCGCTCACAACATGGGGGGGCGCTCACTACATGGGGGGGCTCACTACATGGGGGGGGCGCTCACTACATGGGGGGGCGCTCACTACATGGGGGGGCACTCACTACATGGGGGGGCGCTAACTACATGGGGGGGCTCACTACATGGGGGGGCGCTCACTACATGGGGGCGCTCACTACATGGGGGGGGCGCTCACTACATGGGGGGGCTCACTACATGGGGGGGGCGCTAACTACATGGGGGGGCGCTCACTACATGGGGGGGCGCTCACTACACGGGGGGGGCACTCACTACATGGGGGGGCGCTAACTACTGTATATGTATATTGTATCTGGGAGAGGCACTGTATATGGAGGCAGTCTCTTGGAGGGGCACTGTATATGGGGCAGTCTCTTGGAGGGGCACTGTATATGGGGCAGTCTCTTGGAGGGGCACTGTATATTGGGCAGTCTCTTGGAGGGGCACTGTATATGTAGGCAGTCTCTTGGAGGGGCACTGTATATGGGACAGTCTCTTGGAGAGGCACTGTATATGGGGCAGTCTTTTGCAGAGGCACTGTATATGGAGGCAGTCTTTTGGAGAGGCAGTGTATATGGGGCAGTCTCTTGGAGGGGCACTGTATATTGGGCAGTCTCTTGGAGAGGCACTGTAGATGGAGGCAGTCTCTTGGAGGGGCACTGTATATGGAGGCAGTCTCTTGGAGGGGCACTGTATATGGAGGCAGTCTTTTGCAGAGGCACTGTATATGGGGCAGTCTCTTGGAGAGGCACTGTATATGGAGGCAGTCTTTTGGAGAGGCAGTGTATATGGGGCAGTCTCTTGGAGAGGCACTGTAGATGGAGGCAGTCTCTTGGAGGGGCACTGTATATGGAGGCAGTCTCTTGAAAGGGCACTGTATATGGGGGAAATCTCTTGGAGAGGCACTGTAGATGGAGGCAGTCTCTTGGAGGGGCACTGTATATGTAGGCAGTCTTTTGGAGAGGCAGTGTATATGGGGCAGTCTCTTGGAGAGGCACTGTATATAGAGGCAGTCTCTTGGAGGGGCACTGTATATGGAGGCAGTCTCTTGGACCGGCACTGTATATGGAGGCAGTCTCTTTGGAAGGGTGCTGTATATGGAGGCAGTCTCTTGGACGAGCACTGTATATGGAGGCAGTCTCTTGGACGGGCACTGTATATGGGGAAGGCTCTTGAAAGGGCACTGTATATCGGGCAGTCTCTTTGGAAGGGCTCTGTATTTGGGAGCAGTCTCCTGGAGGGGCACTGTACATAAGGTACATAAGGTACATAAGGTCACTCTCTAGCTGGGTATTGTATATGGGGTCATTCTCCAGTAGGCCATGTGAGCATGTCTTACTGAGACTGTTAATAGTCCCCAAGAAAAACATGAAAAACCTTCCTGATATGACAAATTCAGCTCTGCTACATTATGTCCCAGATCCGTAAAACCGCAAATAACCTAGAGTTGTGAGGAATGGAAAGCTCCCGCCTAGTTGGTGTGACACACTCAGCTCTGCTACAGCGTGCAGGTGACTGTAGGCTTCCGCGCAGCTTCAGGGCAGCAGAATGGAGCTGATTTGTATTCACTTTCGAGGCTTCCTCCAGTGCAGACTGCTGCTTTATCTGCCAAGATGCTCCAGGGAACCGTAAAAAGGAATGTTAATAAACACAGTTAAATCTGTTATGTGCGGCGAGATTAAAAGGGCTCTGAAATTCCAAACTGCCCTTGGCAAAGCCTGTAAAGTGCGGCCGACTTCTCCACAGAAGACGCGTCTGCGTATGGCCCTCGCCCCGTAATCACATTCTGCGCAGCCATATTTGCGCTGACACAAGGTTAGGGCGGGTAAAACATTGTTACACATCAGCCGGAAAACCGGGGTAATTGGAGACGACTGGTGGACTCAGAGGACCCCTGCTCCTGCAGTGCATTTTGGGAAATGGCGGCATTGATCGCAGTAAAGTAGATCATCGTGAAGCTTTGATCTGAAACTCAAGACTAGGAACGTATTAGCATGTCTGTATAGAAGTGTGCTGAGTATCAGATGTTGCTTATTGGAGTAGACCATTAAAGGGGGATTCCGGCCTTAAAGTGAAAATTTTAATTTTTGCCAGGGGTTAAAAAAATAAAATAGAATATTCAAGTCCTCGCTGCTCCCATTCGCCTTGGTCCAGTCCCCCAATCTTCTCTCTTCTTCCTGCTTCAAGACGAGAGCTCGGACCAGAACACTGCTGTTACCCCAGATAAGAAGATGAAGACTAGCCAGGAGAAGATAAAGAGACAATGTACAAGAACCAGGTGGTAACCAGAAGGTGGGAGATGTAGAAGCCATCAGTGGGCAGGCTAACTCCTACATCTTCATGGTGGACCCATCACCCCCAGAAACCCAACATGGGCTGAAATTGGATCTTGGAACATGAAATTGGAAAACTTTTATTTTGACACTGGATAAACTGTAAAGTGGAGTTACAAGACGCTGTCTCTGAATTCTTAAATTGTGTCTGTAGAGTAGCCAACATTTGGCAGCTGCTGCTGGGCAAACATAAGATAATAATCAGAATAAGGGTCAAGTGGTTTCTGATGTATGAAGCCAGAGGAGAAGAGGAAAACTAGCCAGGAGATGAGAAAGAGATCACAACTAGAAGGTCAACATACTTTTTCTGGTTGACTCCCAGTTTTTGTAAGATGTAAAAGCCATCAGTGGACAGACTAAGGGTGGTATTACACAGAACGATAATCGGCCGAATTGGCCCGATTCGGCCGATTATTGCTCCGTGTAATAAATGCAACGATCAGCCGATGACAACGATCATCGGCTGATCGTTGATATAGGTTAGAACCTATTTTCGTCGGGCGCCGACCGCGCACCGCTGCGTGTAATAGCGGTGCGTGGCCGGCGACTAACGATATACATTACCCATCCACGTTCCAGGGCTGCTCCTGCCGTCCGCTTCTCCCTGCGTCCCGCGCGCGCTCTAGCGTCACAGAGGCCTGTCAGCTGATAGGCCGCTCAGCCAATCACAGGCCGCGGCGGTCCCGGCCTGTGATTGGCTGAGCGGCCTACCAGCTGACAGGCTGCTGTGACGCTAGAGAGCGCGCGGGACCCCCGGGAGAAGCGGACGCAGGAGCAGCCCTGGAACGTGGATGGGTAATGTATGCCAGTTTAGCAAGGGCTGCAAGGACATCGGTAACGATGTCCTTGCAGCTCTTGTCAAACGATTATCGGGCCGTGTAATAGGTCCAGTAAACGAGCAACGATCTATCAGATCGCTGCTCGTTTACAGGTATTATCGGGCCCTGCTCGGCCCGTGTAATACCACCCTAACTCTCCGACATCTTCAGGGTGGCCCATAAATCTCGACAAACCAACTTAAACCCCACTCGGTTTGACTCTTAGAAAACTGAGAAGCAGAGTCATGAGAAGTTGTCCCTGAATTCTTAAGTTGCATCTGCAAAGCAGTCAACATTTGTTGCTATGTGGAAACATCTTATGAAAACATAGAAGAAAAAACAGAATAAGGCCAAGAGCCAGGTTTCTGATGCCTCAATCCAGGAGAGAAGATAAAGACTAGCCAGGAGATGAAAAAAGAGATCACAACTTGTAGGACAAAGTACAAAAACCAAGTGGTAACCAGAAGGTGCGAGATGTAGAACCATCAGTGGACAGATGCCTCTACACCTCAAATCTTTCCCATCCTCCCCATACTCATGAATGTTTGGTACGGCTGAATGTTTATCATCTGTTTCTAAGGGGAGTGGGATGGGGACATCTCTAATAGCAGCCTATGACAATGGGGCGAATCCTCTTTCGAGAGGCATCACCAGCATCACAACTAGAAGGTCAACATTCAAAAACCTGGTGGCAACCAGAAAAAGTAAGATGTAGAAGCCATGAGTGGACAGGCTAATTCTTCAACATCTTCAAGGTGGCCCATAAATTTCGACAAACCAACTGGACTGAAAATGGATCCTTGGACTGATGCCTCTATACCTCAAATCTTTCCCATCCTCCCCATACTCATGAATGTTTGAATGTTCCTCATGTGTTCCTTAGGGGAGTGGGATGAGGACATCTCTAATAGCAGCCTTTGACAATGGGGCAGACCCTCTTTCGAGAGGCCTCATCAGAATTTTGCCACGTTGGTCTTTTATCCGATGCGTGAACATCCCCTGTAGTTCCGTGCGGGTTAAAGAAATAGGCAGCAGTTATTTGAAGGGGAAAAAAATACATATTATAGTCTCAAGGCGGTGGTTGGGATCCCGGTAATATACCTACATAATTCATGAAGAACCTTCACCATTATATGAACACAGGAAATTTTATTCCAAGGCAATTCTATTATATACTCAAACCGCTGGATTCTGGCTCCAGGTCAGACTCACGCAATACATCTGAGGTGCAACCGGCGTAGAATTTACAGGATTTCCTGAGAACTGATGATTTACTGTGAACGACACAATAATATCAAACACCCACCGGCTCAGAGGCTGAAATGGTAGGAATGTCATCGGAGCCCCGGGATGGCGGCCATGGGATACATATTACTCCTGTATTCTGGAAATATAAATGTGTTTTATACTCACTAAGTCATGAACACTCCCCGGGATGGGGAAAGAATCGATAGATGCTGAAAGAGGAATTATCCATTATTGTAAGTCGTATAACACAATAATCATACAGAAACGGTATCTCCCTTTGTCCTTGACAAGTAAATACAATTCCAGAAAAATTCCTGAAACACAGGGAAATTCTCCGTCCTCTCCAGATTTACATTCTAGTGCATAGAAGACAGTGTTATAGTAATTACTAAAAACAATTGCCCGGCGTTGGCCTAGTATAAATTGCTTGTCTATTGTGCGTTCATAGGGTTGTTCCAATGGTGCCAAAACTAATAGGACATGGAGTCATAGGACTGGTAGGAAATGGAGCCATAAGACTAGTAGGAGATGGAGTCATAGGACTGGTAGGGAATGGAGCCATAAGACTGGTAGGAGATAGAGCCACAGGACTGGAAGGAGAAGAGGTCATAGGACTAATAGAAACTGGAGTCATGGGATTGGTAGGAAATGGAGTCATAGCAGTGGTAAGGGATGGAGCCATATGACTAATAAGAGATGGAGTCGTAGGAGTGGAAGGAGATGGGTGTCATAGGACTGGAAGAAGAAGCGGTCATAGTACTAATAGGAGATGGAGTCACAGGACTGGTAGGATATAAAGGCATAGAAGTGGTAAGAGATGGAGTAATAGGACTGGTAAGAGATGGAGTAATAGGCCTGGAAAGAGAAAAAGGTTGAAGTACCAGCAGAAACATCGCCTCTGATGTGAATAAAAGGATCACATTTTTTGTCTAAAGGTGCTGTCTCCTACCATTGTTTTTTGGTAAGAGATGGAGTCATAGGACTGGTAGAAGATGGAGTTATAGGACTGGTAGATGATGGAGTGATAGGACTGCTAGGGGATGGAGCCATAGGACTGGCAAGAGATGGACTAGAAGGAGAAGGGGTCATAGAACTGGAAGGAGAATGGGTCATATGACTAGTAGGAATTGGAGCCACTTGACTGGTAGGAGATGGAGTCATAGTACTGGTTAGAGATGGAGTCATAAGACTGGAAGTAGGTGGAATCATAGGATTACCAGGAGATGGAACCATAAGACTAGTAGAAAATGGAGTCAGAGGACTGGAAGGAGATGGGGTGATAGGACTGGTAAGAGATGGAGTCACAGGACTGGTTGTAGGTGGAATCAAAGGACTGGTAGGATATGGGGTCACAGGACTGGTTGTAGGTGGAATCAAAGGACTGGTAGGATATGGGGTCACAGGACTGGTTGTAGGTGGAATCAAAGGACTGGTAGGATATGGGGTCACAGGACTGGTTGTAGGTGGAATCAAAGAACTGGTAGGATATGGGGTCACAGGACTGGTAGCAGAAGGTGTCATGGCAGTTTTATTACCAGGTGCAGAGACATTAAGATTTTTACCTGATCCAGCTCTGGAGCAGCAGCATACTAGTATCCATGTGAGAATAATGCCGCCTGCAATGCCACCCGCTTATTAACTGGAAACTATTATTTGACTGAGTTTAAAATTGACAATTTCTCTAAAATAAAAGAAAAATGTGGCTGTTGCCGCAATCAACCAATCAGATTCCAGCTCTTATCTTTCCAAGGCCCCTTTAAATCTGATTGGTTCCTATGTGGATTGGCTTCTCGGCAACCTTCCCATCCAGGATTATCTAGTACACTACCTGCTACTACCAGATAACAACGGAAAAAGTAGGAGCCATCATATTAGTAAGTAAGTCAGGCCCTGTTGTTGGAGGTCTGTCCCCCCGTGTAGATCACTATCACTTAGTATACCAAGGACGTAGTATGTCAGATAGGAGTTACCTGGAGGAGACCCCCGTACATCGCCCGCTGCTATTTAAATGTCAAAGCGGAGTCTGGAAAAGGTCAAGTATTGTGGATAGAGACAGTGTAATAGGGGAGGATGATGAATGGGAGGAGGGCGCCCGCTTATTATCTGCTTACATTCCGTCTTTGTTCTTGGCCGTGCTCTGTGTGCCTCTTTTTTGGCTATTGTTATATTACAGATCTGGTGTATAGTAACGCCCCCTGCAGTCACTGCAGGCAGGTCACATTGATCGCTGCTCGCCGGGCATTGCGGTATCGACGTATTGGGTCCCACACTGACACATTGTAACAAACCATCAGCACGGGAGAGAAATGTGTGCTCCGGATGGACTTAGCTGGCGGAGGATTGTCTGGACCAGATATCATTGTTACAGCCAGTTATTAGATCTGCACAGATCTCCGTCTTTAAATGGTTATTTATTGCTTTATCTTATTCAGTAACTTTATACTATAACTTATTTAAAAAAAATTTGAATGGCAGCAGCAACGGACAACATGGCCCCTTTGCTGCCACCGATGGCTGTGTCAGGAACTGCAGGACTGCACAAGCCCTGGTCCAGGAACAGTGACATATCATTAGTGCTGCTGCGTGCTGCGCTTGTGATACTGAGCCTGACGCTATTATGGGAGATCTGTGGCTGGCAATGTGATGGGCATTGTGCTTAACACTGTTAGGGTCACTTTGAATGACTGTATTATGTAAGCTCTGGGGCTGACACTATTAGGGGGCACTGTGGTTATCACTATTAGGGGGCACTGAGGTTATCACTATTAGGGGGCACTATGGCTATCACTATTGTGGAAGCTCTGTGGCTATCACTTGGGGCACTGTGGTTATCACTATCAGTGGGCACTGTGGCTAACACTATTAGTGGGCACTGTGGCTAACACTATTAGGGGGCACTGTGGCTAACACTATTAGGGGGCACTATGACTAACACTATTAGGGGACTATTTAGTTGACACCATTTTGGGAGCAATGTAGCGGTCACTGCTGCATTTCATGTCACTATCAGTGGCAGATTAAAGCGCCGACAGAGCTGCAGTAATGGGGGTTCATGTGGGAGGTGAGGTTTTTTCTTTCTTTTTTATTCCTTTCATGGACAGCTGTGGGCTCCCAAGAACCATGGGCCCGGGGTGGTCGCCCAAACCATCCACATTATAATTCACCCCTGGTTACTGTTATGGGAGCACTTTAGCTGACACTATTATGGCAGCACTCTGGCTTGCTGTATTAGAGGACACTGTAGTGGGAGCACTGGCTGTCACTGTTATGGGAGCACTGTGGCTGTCACTGTTATGGGAGCCCTGGCTGTCACTGTTATGGGAGCACTGTGGCTGTCACTGTTATGGGAGCACTGTGGCTGTCACTGTTATGGGAGCACTGGCTGTCACTGTTATGGGAGCACTGGCTGTCACTGTTATGGGAGCACTGTGGCTGTCACTGTTATGGGAGCACTGTTGCTGTCACTGTTATGGGAGCACTGGCTGTCACTGTTATGGGAGCACTGGCTGTCACTGTTATGGGAGCACTGTGGCTGTCACTGTTATGGGAGCACTGTGGCTGTCACTGTTATGGGAGCACTGGCTGTCACTGTTATGGGAGCACTGTGGCTGTCACTGTTATGGGAGCACTGTGGCTGTCACTGTTATGGGAGCACTGTGGCTGTCACTGTTATGGGAGCCCTGGCTGTCACTGTTATGGGAGCACTGTGGCTGTCACTGTTATGGGAGCACTGTGGCTGTCGCTGTTATGGGAGCACTGTAGCTGTCACTGTTATGGGAGCACTGTGGCTGTCACTGTTATGGGAGCACTGTGGCTGTCGCTGTTATGGGAGCACTGGCTGTCACTGTTATGGGAGCACTGTGGCTGTCACTGTTATGGGAGCACTGTGGCTGTCACTGTTATGGGAGCACTGTGGCTGTCACTGTTATGGGAGCACTGTAGCTGTCACTGTTATGGGAGCACTGTGGCTGTCACTGTTATGGGAGCACTGTGGCTGTCGCTGTTATGGGAGCACTGGCTGTCACTGTTATGGGAGCACTGTGGCTGTCACTGTTATGGGAGCACTGTGGCTGTCACTGTTATGGGAGCACTGTGGCTGTCACTGTTATGGGAGCACTGGCTGTCACTGTTATGGGAGCACTGTGGCTGTTACTGTTATGGGAGCACTGGCTGTCACTGTTATGGGAGCACTGTGGCTGTCACTGTTATGGGAGCACTGGCTGTCACTGTTATGGGAGCACTGTGGCTGTGACTGTTATGGGAGCACTGTGGCTGTCACTGTTATGGGAGCACTGTGGCTGTCACTGTTATGGGAGCACTGTGGCTGTCACTGTTATGGGAGCACTGTGGCTGTCACTGTTATGGGAGCACTGTGGCTGTCACTGTTATGAGGGTTTTGTGACTCATCATTATTATTATTAGTAGTAGTAGTGCAGTATCCTGGTAGCCATGTGCCACTGCTTCTCCTGGCTTCCCCTTTAGTTCAATCGGCACTGACGTACATTCTCTATATGTCTGTCAGTATTGCAGTACCACTTTTGGGTCACAAGATGTCGCCACCTATTTTCTCTGTTATGTTAGCCAGTACATTGAAGTCTACAGGGGTTAACTGTATGTATTTTATGTTTCACTTGTCAGTAGAGAGAAATGGTCGCCAGCAACTTCTCCCTCTCTCAGCCTATCAAAGTCTGTTTCTAGAAGCTTCCATCCTGCCAGCTTCTCACACTGGTCCCCACCAATAGGAAAACAGCCCAATCTTAGACTATAAGTGGGGACACCCATGTAGTCAGCCTAGCCTGGTATGGTCTTGTGTGTGTTCCAGTATTGATTCTACTGCAGGTTCATCCACAGGGGCAACTACCACTAAGGGGGAAATCTACACCTGCCTATGTCTAGGGGGTTGATCTATTCAACGTTCTCCTCAGGAATAGGCTTGATCAAACAGCGGAACAAGCTAGGTTCGATTGAACTCAAACCTAGCCGAACTTTCCGCATTTGATTCCTGATGCCTTCCCGGTCCATGCGGAAGGAGGAGACATCCCAGGGACGGCCTGGAATTCCGAGATTCAGACTAGGTAATAGGCTGTATCCCAGATGCCAGGCGGTCCCAAAGATGTCTCCTCCTTCCACACGGACCATCAAGGCATCAGCAATTAAATGTGGAAAGGTCTGGCTAGGTTCGAGTTCGCTTAAATCTTGCTTTTTCTGCTGTTCGATCAAGCCTATTCAGGAAGTCCTCTCAGTTAAATAAAAGGACTTCTCCCAGAGGTTGGAGAAGTTACTGCTAGCCGAAGTACCCCGCTTACCTCTTAGCCAGATCGCCTTGGGATAATTCGAGGGATAAGCTCCTCCTGGAAATTCATATTCAGGGTCTGTATTCCTGGAACTGTTACTCGAAATCACATTGTACTGTCACTTTAAGAAAGCTGCAAGTAAAGTTTTCCCTATTCAAGTTATCTGGACTGTTTATTCATCTGCACTACATAAGGTAATACCCTACACCTGTAACATACGTGTGCTGGGACCGAGGGGGGCTTATACCACTCCGAGCCCAGTGACAAGTACAAAGAAGACCTAGCACACCAGGAGTGTTTAATTTTTGTTTATGTATGTATCCGCCTAATGGAGTCCAGGGCCACATATTAGGCAACGGTTTGCCCACCACCGGACCAGACGTTCGGCTACTGTAGATAACTCCTTAGCTTTGTGATGAGCTGTAATTCTTATATCGTCAAGAAGCGGAAAGTCAAGTTTTCGACGCGAAAATTAATCATCTCCGACTTTTTCTTCAGATAATTTGTGTTTGTAAATTTTAATCACTTCCTTTTCTCCTTCATCTTTCCCATTACCCTTAAAACAATAGATGATGAGAAGACAATTTGGAAACTTAAGTAGCTTTTCTTCAAATGCACATCCAATCTGTCAGTAAGTGGATGACTCCGAGCCGGTGGAGGAACAAGTCAGAGACACCAACTCTCCTGGGGTCAATGTCGTCCCCCCGCAGAGATGAGATGACGGCCAGACGGGGAACTCGGAGGAGAGAAGAGACGGAAGGAGCTGGAAGTTTTTCACTGATTTGAAAATCAAAACCTGATTTAAAATTTAAAACCAATTTCAAACTTTACAGTCAATTAAGATAAAATGTGCGAGAAGATTACAATTTCTAATACACTCTTCAAGTTCTGAAAATGAATTACGAGGCTGTGTGCTGGTATAATGGGAAGCGATGATGAAGTGGTCCCGGCTAGAAGATATTCTGCTTCCCCTTCCTTCTAATCCATGCAGACTGCAGGGGAGAGCAAATTACTACACGGAGAAAGGGGAAATAGATGGAGGACGCTGAACCCCAATGGATATTAGAAGCCTATTAATGGATGGGACCAAAATATCCTTCCAGTCCCATCATCAGTCACCTATACTACATGCAAGAATATAACTACTATAATACTGCTCCTATATACAGGAATATAACTACTATAATACTGCTCCCTATATACAGGAATATACTACTATAATACTGCTCCTATATACAAGGATATAACTACTATACTACTGCCCCTATATACAAGAATATAACTACTATAATACTGCTCCTATATACAGGAATATAACTACTATAATACTGCTCCTATATACAGGAATATACTACTATAATACTGCTCCTATATACAGGAATATAACTACTATACTACTGCCCCTATATACAAGAATATAACTACTATAATACTGCTCCTATATACAGGAATATAACTACTATAATACTGCCCCTATATACAGGAATATAACTACTATAATACTGCTCCTATATACAAGAATATAACTACTATAATACTGCTCCCTATATACAGGAATATAACTACTATAATACTGCTCCTATATACAAGAATATACCTACTATAATACTGCTCTTATATACAAGAATATAACTACTATAATACTGCTCCTATATACAAGAATATACCTACTATAATACTGCTCTTATATACAAGAATATACCTACTATAATACCGCTCCTATATACAGGAATATAACTACTATAATACTGGCCCCTATATACGAGAATAAGTAGATTTTCCCAATTGTTCCTATCATATATATAGTTATATTTTCTTCTTTCATCTCTCTGGTCTGTGTTATAGCGGTATAATCCATGTAACAGTTTGGCACCCTCCTCTCTCATGCAGGGGGAAGCAGGAGTGCAGTCCTCTCTGCATTGTGTCATCCCTGCCGGTTGCTCAGGGTCTGATAAAAGCCACTTTGTCTTTGTCCTTTGTCAGGTATAATTGCTCGTTCTCCCCACGTCTGGATTTACTCTCACAATTTATGCAGAGTTCTCCCTAATGGCTGCACTCTGTGTTTTCCAATTCAGGGACACAAACAAACAAATGTAATCCGAAATGTAATTCACTAAGTCGCTGCTTCATAAATTTACATTTATTAAGAAATGATAAGTTACAGTCAGATGATGGCTACAAAGTGCCGATAAATACAAGTATTATAGTGTTATAAATCCTTGCTGTATAGTCTGTTTTTCTATCTATCTTCTATCTATCTATCTATCTCCTATCTATCTATCTATCTATCTATCTCCTATCTATCTATCTCCTATCTATCTCCTATCTATCTATCTATCTATCTCCTATCTATCTATCTATCTATCTATCTATCTATCTATCTCCTATCTATCTATCTCCTATCTATCTATCTCCTATCTATCTATCTCCTATCTATCTCCTATCTATCTATCTATCTATCTATCTATCTATCTATCTCCTATCTATCTATCTATCTATCTATCTATCTATCTCCTATCTATCTCCTATCTATCTATTATCTATCTATCTATCTATCTATCTATCTATCTATCTATCTCCTATCTATCTATCTCCTATCTATCTCCTATCTATCTATCTATCTTTCTTTCTTTCTATCTATCTATCTATCTATCTATCTCCTATCTATCTCCTATCTATCTATCTATCTCCTATCTATCTATCTATCTATCTATCTATCTATCTCCTATCTATCTATCTATCTATCTATCTTTCTTTCTATCTATCTATCTATCTATCTATCTATCTATCTATCTATCTCCTATCTATCTATCTATCTATCTATCTATCTATCTCCTATCTATCTATCTATCTATCTATCTCCTATCTATCTATCTATCTATCTATCTATCTATCTCCTATCTATCTATCTATCTATCTATCTATCTATCTATCTATCTATCTATCTCCTATCTCCTATCTATCTATCTATCTCCTATCTATCTATCTATCTATCTATCTATCTATCTATCTATCTATCTATCTCCTATCTATCTATCTATCTCCTATCTATCTATCTATCTATCTATCTATCTATCTATCTATCTATCTATCTCCTATCTATCTCCTATCTATCTATCTATCTATCTATCTATCTATCTATCTATCTATCTCCTTTCTATCTATCTATCTCCTTTCTATCTATCTATCTATCTCCTTTCTATCTATCTATCTCCTATCTACCTATCTATCTATCTATCTATCTATCTATCTATCTATCTATCTATCTATCTCCTATCTATCTATCTATCTATCTATCTATCTATCTATCTATCTCCTATCTATCTCCTATCTCCTATCTATCTATCTCCTATCTATCTATCTCCTATCTATCTATCTATCTATCTATCTATCTATCTATCTATCTATCTATCTATCTCCTATCTATCTATCTCCTATCTATCTATCTATCTATCTATCTATCTATCTATCTCCTATCTATCTATCTATCTCCTATCTATCTATCTATCTATCTATCTATCTCCTATCTATCTCCTATCTATCTATCTATCTATCTATCTATCTATCTATCTATCTATCTATCTCCTTTCTATCTATCTATCTCCTTTCTATCTATCTATCTATCTCCTTTCTATCTATCTATCTCCTATCTATCTATCTATCTATCTATCTATCTATCTATCTATCTATCTCCTATCTATCTATCTCCTATCTATCTATCTATCTATCTATCTATCTATCTATCTCCTATCTATCTATCTATCTATCTATCTATCTATCTATCTATCTATCTCCTATCTATCTCCTATCTATCTATCTATCTATCTATCTATCTATCTCCTATCTATCTATCTATCTATCTATCTATCTATCTATCTATCTATCTATCTCCTATCTATCTCCTATCTATCTATCTATCTATCTATCTATCTCCTATCTATCTATCTATCTATCTATCTATCTATCTATCTATCTATCTATCTCCTATCTATCTATCTATCTATCTATCTATCTATCTATCTATCTATCTCCTATCTTTCTATTTCCTATCTATCTACCTATCTATCTATCTCCTATCTACCTATCTCCTATCTATCTAATAAATTCAAGAAATTGCGGCACTTCCATAGAGTGAAAGAAATCTTTTCACTTTATGGAAGTGCCGCAATTTCTTGAATTTATTTGAAGAGGAGACGTTTATCCAGCCTCCGTTGGACAGAGTCCCCCAGTATCAATCAGTAGTGCCAGCAGGGTGCCCCCCATTAATAGTACTGGTGGAGTCCCCCATTATTAGTAGTGCCAGCAAGGTGCCCCCTTTTTATAGTACCGGCTGAGTCCCCCATTATCAGAAGTGCCAGCCGGTTCCACCCCCCCATTGCTAATACTGTAATACTGGCTGAGTCCCTCATTATCAGTAGGGCCAGCAGGTTGCACCCCCCCATTACTAGTACTGGCTGAGTCCCCCATTATCAGTAGGGCCAGCAGGTTGCACCCCCCCCCCCACTACTAGTACTGGCTGAGTCCCCCATTATCAGTAGTGCCAGCAAGGTGCCCCCTATTTATAATGCTGGCTGAGTCCCCCATTATCAGTAGTGCCAGCAAGGTGCCCCCTATTTATAGTACTGGCTGAGTCCCCCATTATCAGAAGTGCCAGCAGGTTGCACCCCCCCCCCCCCCATTACTAGTACTGGCTGAGTCCCTCATTATCAGTAGTGCCAGCAGGTGCCCCCTATTTATAGTACTGACTGAGTCCCCCGTTATCAGAAGTGTCAGCAGGTTGCACCCCCCCATTACTAGTGCTGGCTGAGTCCCCCATTATCAGTAATGCCAGCAAGGTGCCCCCTTTTTTAAAATGCTGGCTGAGTCCCTCATAATCAGTAGGGCCAGCAAGGTGCCCCCTATTTATAGTACTGGCGGAGTCCCCCATTATTAATAGTGCCAGCAGGTTGCGCCCCCCCTCCCATTAATAGTACTGGCTGAGTCCCCCACTATCAGTAGTGCCAGCAGGTTGCCCCTCTTCCCCCCATTATTAATAATGTCACCCAGTAGTGCCATCAAGGTCCCCCTATTTATAATGCTGGCTGAGTCCCCAACTATCAGTAGTGCCAGCAGGCTGCCCCCCCCCCCCATTATTAGTACTGGCTGAGTCCCCCACTATAAGTAGTGCCAGCAGGTTGCCCCCCCCCTTCCCCCATTATTAATGTCACCCAGAGTGCCCCCTTAGGAAAGTCATGCACAACCAGTGTTCTGATTTGCGCCCGGGTCGCCCTACAAAGTCGGTAAACGTTTTAAGCCGTAACTATAACAACGGTGCGCGTACATCTCTGCATTACCCAAACAAGCGGGAGATCTGTCATTCCTATCAGGTCTGCGCCACGCTGAGATTTATTAGCTCACAATATTTCAAACAAAATGCAGATTGTAATTTGGTTTTATGAATTATTTGCATAATGGAAAGAAATAATCACATCCGCAAACAGACCTAATGTGAATGTAATTGTGCGGGATATTGTAATGAAGGCGCAGTCCTCCAGGACGGACGTTCTCCGCCAGGATCGCCCGGCCTTACGTCGGCACCGATCATTATTAGCTCTTTTTAATTGCACCGGGCCATGGATGTAATCTCATTTATACACTTTTTTTTTTTATGTTTTTACAATTACAATTATGAAACTTTCTTCATTGTATAAAATTTCAATATTGGCCGTGAATTATGCAAAGTAGCTTTTTCATCCGCCGGGCATGGTAATTGGCGTTATTAATGTTACCAATTTAAAGGGAGTTTGCCACATTCCAATTAGAAATTAATAACACCCTGCTCGTAATAACCGTTCACTGGAAGAGGATCTGTGTCCGCCTCTAATAAGGCGTTCTGTCGACAAAAGATCTATAGTGGGGCAGTGCCCTTTAAGTAGAGGGTGTAAAAGTATCCACCAGCTTTGGAAAATCTTCTTTATTAGGAATTGGCTCCCAATGGGCAACTATAACCCATAGGATACGTTGCTAGAATGTGTTTGATTTCCCCACAGTGCCCCCGCAGGTAAAAAGAAGTATTACACAGCTCTAACCGAAGTCAATGGACTGGCCAGGTAGGGCATGGACGAGCCAGGTTATCCAAACACTATTTGTAGCTGCTTTCTAATTTAGCTAATAGGTAAGGGTACTAAATAGAGAGGATCAAACTTTTCAAAAGTTCAATTCAGCAGGTTCTGGTTCAGTTCTGTTTAGCCGTTCCCCTAATATGCAGAAGAATAGGATTTTTGCCACACCCCTCCCCGCCCTTCAGCTGCTGATTGACAGCTCACTGTCTATATACAGCATGGATAGATAATCAGCAGCTCGTGGGCGGAGTTTTCTGCTTCTCATGAATATCCAGGACTACTGGGCTCATGCACATTATAGAGAAGACTACTGATTGTCCATGTTATTCCGGAGGAGATCTCTGGATCAGCTGCACAGAACAATGTAAGTGATACATCATTCTGGTCAGCTTCTCTGCCACTAGTTTATGCTACTCTGAGATAGGACAGTATAACCCTACTGACAGAGTCTCTTTAACTTTTCTCAATCCCCTAAAACAGTCGAATTTTAGTGGATTAATAAATTGCATACAGTTAGTTTCCTGTACGCTAGCTTCGCATAGATGTGATCACCGCAAAGATTATATACATACTTATCACAGCATCTTTTTGTTCTAATGTTTATGTTGGAGATAGAAAACAGCAACATTGGAGTGAAAACATGCTGTTATAAGTAAATATACACAGAAAAAGCTGGCGGGGTAGAAAGCAATCAGCATACACGGAACTCACTTCTATTGCTTTCTCCCCCAACTGGCCAGAACTTGGGCAGTCACACATGAGAAGAAAGCCTTGATTTACCTTTCAGGCACAGCCTGCACTTTCTGGGGACAGAGAGGCTCACAGAATGCACAGTTCTCTTCCTTTTTCTAAAACTAAGCCTGGGTTCTGTTCTGGTGTCCCTACTGCTAGAGACAGAATTTCCCTAACAACAGCCAGTAGAGAGCAGTTTGCTAGGAAATGAGACACCCAGTGACATCACCATGTTATCCAGGAAGTGACATCCCTAGGTTATCCAGGAAGTGACATCACCATGTTATCCAGGAAATGACATCGCCATGTTATCCAGGAAGTGACATTACCATGTTATCCAGGAAGTGACATCACCATGTTATCCAGGAAGTGACATTCCTGTGTTATCCAGGAAGTGACATCACCATGTTATCCAGGAAGTGATATCACCATGTTATCCAGGAAGTGACATCACCATGTTATCCAGGAAGTGACATCACCATGTTATCCAGGAAATGACATCCCCATGTTATCCAGGAAGTGACATCCCCATGTTATCCAGGAAGTGACATCACCATGTTATCCAGGAAGTGACATTCCCGTGTTATCCAGGAATTGACATCACCATGTCATCCAGGAAGTGACATCACCATGTTATCCAGGAAGTGACATCACCATGTTATCCAGGAAGTGACATCCCCGTGTTATCCAGGAAGTGACATTACCATGTTATCCAGGAAATGACATCCCCATGTTATCCAGGAAGTGACATCACTATGTTATCCAAAAAGTGACATCCCCATGTTATCCAGGAAGTGACATCACCATGTTATCCAGGAAGTGACATTACCATGTTATCCAGGAAGTTACATCACCATGTTATCCAGGAAGTGACATCACCATGTTATCCAGGAAATGACATCCCCATGTTATCCAGGAAGTGACATCACTATGTTATCCAAGAAGTGACATCCCCATGTTATCCAGGAAGTGACATCACCATGTTATCCAGGAAATGACATCCCCATGTTATCCAGGAAGTGACATCCCCATGTTATCCAGGAAGTGACATCACCATGTTATCCAGGAAGTGACATTCCCGTGTTATCCAGGAAGTGACATCACCATGTCATCCAGGAAGTGACATCACCATGTTATCCAGGAAGTGACATCACCATGTTATCCAGGAAGTGACATCCCCATGTTATCCAGGAAGTGACATTACCATGTTATCCAGGAAATGACATCCCCATGTTATCCAGGAAGTGACATCACTATGTTATCCACAAAGTGACATCCCCATGTTATCCAGGAAGTGACATCACCATGTTATCCAGGAAGTGACATTACCATGTTATCCAGGAAGTGACATCACCATGTTATCCAGGAAGTGACATCACCATGTTATCCAGGAAATGACATCCCCATGTTATCCAGGAAGTGACATCACTATGTTATCCAAGAAGTGACATCCCCATGTTATCCAGGAAGTGACATCACCATGTTATCCAGGAAGTGACATCCCCGTGTTATCCAGGAAGTGACACCACCATGTTATCCAGGAAGTGACATTCCCGTGTTATCCAGGAAGTGACATCACCATGTCATCCAGGAAGTGACATCACCATGTTATCCAGGAAGTGACATCACCATGTTATCCAGGAAGTGACATCCCCGTGTTATCCAGGAAGTGACATCACCGTGTCATCCAGGAAGTGACATCACCATGTCATCCAGGAAGTGACATCACCATATTATCCAGGAAATGACATCCCCATGTTATCCAGGAAGTGACATCACTATGTTATCCAAGAAGTGACATCCCCATGTTATCCAGGAAGTGACATCACCATGTTATCCAGGAAGTGACATCCCCGTGTTATCCAGGAAGTGACACCACCATGTTATCCAGGAAGTGACATCCCCGTGTTATCCAGGAAGTGACATCATCATGTTATCCAGGAAGTGACATCACCATGTTATCCAGGAAGTGACATCCCCGTGTTATCCAGGAAGTGACATTGCCATGTTATCCAGGAAGTGACATCACCATGTTATCCAGGAAGTGACATCACCATGTTATCCAGGAAGTGAAGCCTTGACGCAGTAGTAAGTGCAGGGAAAAAAGCACTTTATAAGCATTTCCCGTAATAAGTGTATATTGGGGATTTGTATAACTTTTGGGGCCAATAAAATACTTTAATAAAAATTTTTGCCGGACTTCTCCTTTAAGTGTGGAGAGTCCATAGTGGAGAATAAATCACCTGCATAGAGGTTCTACCGTCTTTCTATCGTTCCTCTTTTCTCTATTGTATAGGAACAATCTAGAATTATATAGGGGTTATTCGATCTTAGACATAACCGGTAACATCAGCTGGACCATGTCACTTCTATAGCTCATCATTAGATTCTACACACCTGAATAAACCCTCTACCCCCCCCCCCCAGCTGATGTCCTATTATAGGTAACTCGTGCTTTGCGTCCATTAAGCCTAATGTATAGATAAACAGGCAGGCGGTAGCGGCGCCCCCTCCTGAGGCTGAGCGTACATCCTGTCATTAGCATACAGCCATCAGTCATTAGCGCAGGTGTGCGGCAGACAATGGCGGGGGAACCTTCCAGCTCCCGTCAGTCTAGACGTTTGTTTATATAATTTTATAAGACGCGAAGGCAAATACATTTACGCAGACTTTAACGTTGCTGTATATAACACCGATGTGATCAAGGTAGAACGAGCAGAGGGGTTGTGGGGTCCGCGGCGGAGCGCTCATATGTCTCAGCAGCTCGAATGATGGAAGGTAATAGAGTGTTGTACTGGGCATGCTGGGGTCTCCATCAGGCTGCAAGACTACTGCTAAAGGGGCACTCCAGCAAAAAACCGAATCTTTCAAATCCACTGGTGTCAGTAAGTTATATAAATTTGTATTTTACTTCTATTTAAAAATCTCCAGTCTTCCAGTACTTATCAGTTACTGTATGTCCTGCAGGAAGTGGTCTATTCTTTCCACTCTGACACAATGCTCTCTGCTGCCACCTCTGTCCAGAGCAGGAGAGGTTTTCTATGAGGATTTGCTGCTGCTCTGGACAGTTCCTGACATGGACAGAAGTGGCAGCAGAGAGCACTGTGTCAGACTGGAAAGAATACACCACTTCCTACAGGACATACAGCAGCTGATAAGTACTTGAAGACTGGAGATTTTTAAAGGGGAACTCCAAAGTTTTACTTTTTATATAACTTTGTAATGTATGTTAATAAGCTAACTGTCCCCGTCATGCTAGATTGGCTGAGAATGCTGGAAGCCATGTGATGTGCTCCAGCCAACGAAAAGGCTGACGATGCGCATGCGCACCAGTAGCCTTTTCTCTCCCGTTCACTTCACTGGAACACGGAAATGTCAGAGTTCCGAAGACAGGTTTTATTTTTACACCATCAAAGTTCTCCTTTAACTTTCTGACACCCGTTGATTTTTTTCCCCGCTGTACCCCTTTAAATAAAGAGCTCATTAACAGCAATGGGCTTGGTGTAATACTCCATTTCTCCTGTGGCGGTGCTGTTGGGAATATGAATAGTTGAATCTTCCTTACAGGTTACAATCGATCACTGGGATTGTTGAGGGTTGTCAAAATTAAAAGGACATTTAAAGGGGTAATTTTAGGGGGAAAAACTCTTTCCAAATGTTCTTGTGACTATGCTACTGAAATATAAAAGTGCTATTTCCGTTGAAATCAAAGAGCATCCATTGATTGCAATAGAGGTTGGAGGTTGCCTAATCTCTAAAATTACAGAAGAATTAATAGGTAACCCCTTTAATCCTCCCTGGTGGATCAGTCACATCTTCAGGCTGCAGGGATATCTCTTCTTACAGGAAGCTGGATGCTTGTACTTGTTGTATTCAGCTTCCTGTTACTTTCCTGAAACTAAGCTGAAATAGCACAAACTGAACACGAGTGGCGCTGTTTCTGTGAACTGTTACCCTCACCTTATTTTCTTAGAGGGATGTTCCCCACCCGGGACCCTCCTTTATTACCAACAGTGGATTCTTAGTGTGACCATGCATTGAATGGATGGCTTGTAATACCACATGTCTCCTGTAGTGGCCGCTGTGCAATATATGCATCATCCTCGGCGATCACAACTGATCATTGGTGGTTTTAGCTGTCAGATATGAAGGGCCTATCCAAGATTAGAAAAACAGCTCCACACGTGTCCTCAGTTAGAGGGCGGTATTACAACTTGGCTTATTTCACGTCAATAGAACTGAGCTTCAATACCATACACAAACTGAGGTGACGCTGTTTCTGGATAACCCCTTCAAACTTTTTATTGAGTAATGACAAAGCTTTATTTACATCACACCTGACAAGCTGTAAGCTACGGAAAGTGTAATACAGAGAGGCGTCCGGGGTTACGTCACACGGCCACCAGTCATGGGGACAGAGCGCAGATCTCATTCAGCCTCATGTCACATCTCATGTAGAAGATAATTTATCAGAAGCCACAAGGTCTGAATGACGGCAGACGTCAACTCTCCATATTATTGTGTCTTAAGAAGCGGATTATCTATTAGAGGCCGCACCTGAGCATCCGTCATGTCCGCCACCAAACTTCCATAATGAGTACTGTCACTTTAAATATAGACCTGGGCAACAGCACCTGGGGAGGACTCACACAGGATCAGCCGAGCATAACCGGCCGGGATAATGGGTGCTGATAGGTAGGGAAAGAGAGAGAGAGAAAGAGAGAGAGAGAGAGATAATAGATAGATAGATAGATAGATAGATAGATAGATAGATAGATAGATAAATAGGAGATAGATAGATAGATAGATAGATAGGAGATAGATAGATAGATAGATAGATAGATAGATAGATAGGAGATAGATAGATAGATAGGAGATAGATAGATAGATAGATAGATAGGAGATAGATAGGAGATAGATAGATAGATAAATAGATAGATAGGAGATAGATAGATAGATAGATAGGAGATAGATAGATAGATAGATAGATAGATAGATAGATAGATAGATAGATAGATAGGAGATAGATAGGAGATAGATAGATAGATAGATAGATAGATAGATAGATAGATAGATAGGAGACAGATAGATAGATAAATAGATAGATAGATAGGAGATAGATAGATAGATAGATAGATAGATAGATAGATAGATAGGAGATAGATAGGAGATAGATAGATAAATAGGAGATAGATAGATAGATAGATAGATATTAGATAGATAGATAGATAGATAGGAGATAGATAGATAGATAGATAGATAGATAGATGATAGATAGATAGATAGATAGATAGATAGATAGATAGATAGATAGATAGATAGATAGATAGGAGATAGATAGATTGGAGATAGATAGATAGGAGATAGATAATAGATAGATAGATAGATAGATAGATAGATAGGAGATAGATAATAGATAGATAGATAGGAGATAGATAGATTAGAGATAGATAGATAGGAGATAGATAATAGATAGATAGATAGATAGATAGATAGATAGATAGATAGATAGATAGATAGATAGATAGGAGATAGATAATAGATAGATAGATAGAGAGATAGATAGATAGATAGATAGATAGATAGATAGATAGATATAGATAGATAGGAGATAGATAGATAGATAGATAGATAGATAGATAGATAGATAGATAGCAGATAGATAGGAGATAGATAGATAGATAGATAGATAGGAGATAGATAATAGATAGATAGATAGATAGGAGATAGATAGATTAGAGATAGATAGATAGATAGATAGATAGATAGATAGATAGATAGATAGATAGATAGGAGATAGATAGGAGATAGATAGATAGATAGATAGATAGATAGATAGGAGATAGATAGATAGGAGATAGATAGATAGATAGATAATAGATAGATAGATAGATAGATAGATAGATAGATAGATAGATAGATAGATAGGAGATAGATAGATAGGAGATAGATAGATAGATAGATAATAGATAGATAGATAGATAGATAGATAGATAGATAGATAGATAGATAGATAGGAGATAGATAGATTGGAGATAGATAGATAGATAGATAGATAGATAGATAGATAGGAGATAGATAGATTGGAGATAGATAGATGGATATATGAGGTCTGATGTATTTCCTGTATATTACGGATCAGTGATATATACACAGTACATGCGGCCTCCTCCTTCTCCCATCATCCAGCAGACTCCATCCCACCTGCTGGATACTAGAAGGAGAAATGAAAGGTCTCTGTAAAGGTCACCATCCTCCTGATCCAGTCAGCGCCGCGTCCGCCGGGAATCGTCTCTTCTGCATAGGAAAAATATGTTGTTTTTTTTTTTTTTTTTTTTTTTTTTACTGATTAGAATTTCTCATGTTTCATCAGAGATTTGGGAAAATATTACTTAGTGTTATGAGACTGTGAGCGTTCTCTGACGGGACGGCCGCCACCATCCTTGTCTACGCCAGCCAGGATGTGTACGACGTTGGGATTCGCTCCACATTTTATCTTCCATCATCATTGACTTGTATTATTATATCTCATACAGGGGCCGTCTGATTTGTTTAGGACCCTCATCTGGTATCTAGAGAGAAAAGAGTCCTTAAAGGCTGGTAAATAAATAGATCATTCACATCAATGGGCTCGGTGTAATACATTATTCTCACGTTTTCCAGTACTTATCAGCTGCTGTATGTCCTGCAGGAAGTGGTGTATTCTCTCCAGTCTGACACAGTGCTCTCTACTGCCACCTCTGTCCATGTCAGGAATTGTCCAGAGCAGGAGAGGTTTTCTATGGGGATTTGCTGCTGCTCTGGACAGTTCCTGATATGGACAGAGGTGGCAGCAGAGAGCACTGTGTCAGACTGGAGAGAATACACCACTTCCTGCAGGACATACAGCAGCTGATAAGTACTGGAAGACGAGAGATTTTTAAATAGAAGTAAATTGCAAATCTCTGGTACATTCTGGCACTAGCTGATTTAAAGGAAAAAAAATATTTCGTGAACAACCCCTTTAACCACTTGGTTTAAACTTCATGATCAGATTATATGGGTCCCCACAGGTGGTTGTTTTTCCCATTGCTGCTCAGTTCTATTGAAGCTGTAATATGACACACAACCTAGCATCATTTTCTCAACAAATGACAACATGCAGACATATTGTGCTATGGGGCCCTTTAAATATTTGTGATGTATGTATCATCTATGGCTTAGCAGACTTAAAGGGTTTCTCCACATTAGATAGAAGATGGGTTGTCAGATAACAGGATGATCAATGAAACCCACACAGACCAGTGATTCATTTCCCTGCAGCACCCCCAGAGGGGAAATAGGGTATTACACAGTTATCAATCATAGCAATGAGCTGTCATGCAGTAAAGCTATTCTTCACTGTGGCCAATAGATGAGGATCGTGAATCAGAGACCCTGACCAATAACTAGATTAGAGGGCAGGAAACTGGATTTTATTAAATAAATAACATAGTAACATCATCCTAGCATTACCTGGACGCTAAATGAGCGCCCCCACCCCCCATGCGCCTAGTGTTCCTGAACACGCCGTCCTCTCCCTCCCTCCATAGTACATTGAGTTTTCAGCCCGGTGATTGATTTGTTGTTTATAGAGTATCACTGATGAATATTGATTTGCTCATTTTGCTTTAAATGGAGGTATAATGAGGCCTTTCACTTAGCAAATGATAACAGTGTTGAGCTATGGACTCAAAATGATTTCTAGGTCTGACAATAAAGGGATCGATGCTGATTAGATCATTATTGGAGGTGATGGTTGGGTTATTGCCTGACCAGGTTAAAGGGTAACGGTGGACAATAGTGTCAAGACGTCTGAGTGGTTATAATGGAGAATGATCAATAAATTATGAGGCCAAGAGCAGAACTGAAGAGGTTGTGAGCTCTAACAATCCCTACGCTGACCACTATGTACTGAACAACCCAATAAACAACACATACTATAATATTGTTTTCTGTGTACAAATATAATTACTATAATACTGCTTCCTATGTACAGGAATATAACTACTGTAATACTGCCCCCTATATACAGGAATATAACTTCTATAATACTGCTCCTATATACAGGAATATAACTACTATAATACTGCTCCTATATACAGGAATATAACTACTATAATACTGCTCCTATATACAGGGACATAACTACTATAATACTGCTCCCTATATACAGGAATATAACTACTATAATACTGCTCCTATATACAGGAATATAACTACTATAATACTGCTCCTATATACAGGAATATAACTACTATAATACTGTTCCTATATACAGGAATATAACTACTATAATACTGCTCCTATATACAGGAATATAACTTCTATAATACTGCCCCTATATACAGGAATATAACTACTATAATACTGCTCCTATATACAGGGATATAACTACTATAATACTAATCCTATATACAGGGATATAACTACTATAATACTGCTCCTATATACAGGAATATAACTACTATAATACTGCCCCTATATACAGGAATATAAGTACTATAATACTGCCCCCTATATACAAGAATATACCTACTATAATACTGCTCCTATATACAAGAATATAACTACTGTAATACTGCCCCCTATATACAGGAATATAACTACTATAATACTGCTCCTATATACAGGAATATAACTACTATAATACTGCTCCTATATAACTACTATAATACTGCTCCTATATACAAGAATATAACTACTATAATACTGCCCCCTATATACAAGAATATAACTACTATAATACTACTCCCTATATACAGTAATATAACTACTATAATACTGCTCCTATATACAGGAATATTACTACTTTAATACTGCTCCTATATACAGGAATATAACTACTATAATACTGCTCCTATATACAGGTATATAACTACTATAATACTGCTCCTATATACAGGAATATAACTACTATAATACTGCTCCTATATACAGGAATATAACTACTATAATACTACTCCCTATATACAGTAATATAACTACTATAATACTGCTCCTATATACAGGAATATTACTACTATAATACTGCTCCTATATACAGGAATATAACTACTATAATACTGCTTTCTATATACAGGAATATAACTACTATAATACTGCTCCTATATACAAGAATATAACTACTATAATACTGCTCCTATATACAGGAATATAACTACTATAATACTGTTCCTATATACAAGAATATAACTACTGTAATACTGCTCCTATATACAGGGATATAACTGCTATAATACTGCTCCTATATACAGGAATATAACTACTATAATACTGCCCCTATATACAGGAATATAACTACTATAATGTTATGGAGAGATATTGGTGATAATGTGCAGAATTGTAGCTGCTCTTCCTAATGGAGGGGTCTTCTGGTTAGAGCGCCCCCCTCTGTTACTTTTGTATCCTATGATTATTGGAGGGGAGAACCTCTTTAAGTGACCATGGGGAGAGCAATTATTTTCCCTTACGCAGATTGCTGGATCCATGGAGCATTGATCCTGGGAGTGACACATAGAGAATATGGAGCACAATTCATTCACGCGTCATTAAGTAAATGAAACCTAAAACTGCTTGTGACCGCTCAGCGGGATCTATACCTGAGTAGCGAGTCTCTACTCTGACTCCGGACTGTGTAAAATGCCGCCATTGATTACTAACGTATTGACCTTCATTATGTCCATCACAGCAGGCGGTGTAGCCCGAACACGGAGGCTGCGTGACGTGGGCTGGTGAATGTGGGATTGTGGCAGGGGGTATATATATATATATATATATATATATATATATATAAAACACAAAAATGCAACAACTCACCGCAATGGCAAAATACAGACCCACTACAGACATTAAAACACTTTGATAAAGCAGCAAAAATTCCCACTGCAATGTCCACATGAGCAGAAAGGAGAAAGTGTATATAATAAGAAGCGTGAGACAAGAAGAATATTGCAACCACAACGGATTGAGGAGGATCAGGGGCGGAGCTATTGTAGTGTCCCAGAACACAATGGGTCACTGCTGGTTCCTATTTATATCAGTATTACCCTTGTGTATCTCTTTGCTGGATTCCTCTGTGATATGCTTTAAAAGATGTAGTACTGCTTTTTGTCCACAAGATGACACTATTTTTCTTCAATAACAGCCAGCACATTAAGGCTATGTTCACACTACGTAAATCTACGGCCGTAGTTCTCGCCGCAGAGCTACAGCCGTAGATTTGCGGGGTGAAACATAGCATTGTTTGCTATGGGATCCCGGCACACACATCGTATTATTTGCGGACGGAATTCAATGAATTCCGTCCGCAGAAGGACCTGGCAGTTCACACAGTGAAGCGAGCGGCTCCGGCCGCTTGCTTCACTGTGGGCTATGGGAACCTCTGATGTGGGCGCGTGCTGATGCGCACGCATCAGAGATCCATGGAGGAAAGATCATCCGGCCGGTACTTAAGTACCGGCCTTGATGATCCGGGCTGAGACCGGCTGTTCCGTGACCCGGCCGGAGTCACGGAACGGCCAGTCTCATCCGTAGTGTGAACATAGCCTAAAGGTGGAGACTGTCATGGGGGGTTTGGTTGTAGTTTAGTGTTGTTCCTAACCAAATCCTAACTACCAGATAGAGAGTTCAATGGCAAGGTACCCATTTACCTATCAAGCTCCTTCTATTTCTACAAGCTAGCTGAAGTATGGCCTGCTAAATGAAAAGAGGGGCAACTGCCACTAAAGTGGTAGCCAAACCTGTTTATGTTGACGGAGACTGTTCTACTTTTCTTCAGGAGTTCTTTTGGCTGACCAAGAACTATTGCCAGCGGGTGGAGAAGTTGCTTATTGTGCCGAAGTGCCCTGCTGAGTACTGCTTGATCTCCTTGGGTAATCTTGAGGGACTAGCTCCACTTGGACGTATCCCCCCCCCCCTGGGGCCCTTATTAATGGACCTGTCACTCTGTGATCACTCCCAGCATTAGGTGGTCTCTCAATTGTCATGTCGGTTGTAAGAGTCATGCCAACAGAGTTCTCCACTACCTAGTCAGGCCCATCTCTTGGTAGCCCCCTAGCCTATTTCAGGCTTCTACTGAAACCTAACCCAAGACGTTGCAGGTCAAGTCCTACTTATCTAAAGTCCTATCTAAACAGTATTCACCAGTATTTAAGGTAACACCAAGCACCCCTAGGTTACCACACTATAGCGGTCATCCCAATGAGAGCCAGGGGGTGTACTATACTGGAGGCTAAAGCGGTAGATTCCATATATTGCCCAGTTTTTTTTAAAATCCATATCTACAGCTTGAAGAAAGCCCCTTTAAATCTCAGCCGATCATCTTCTCATGGCATACGGGCCGCAGGGGGGCTGTTCCTTACATCAGCCGTCCGAGGAGACATGAGAAACTTTATAAAAATTCAGGTTTTTTTTTTTTGTGTTTGCTGTATTCGGTGAATTTACAAGTCGGAATACATGACACACGGCCACAAACCTTCTTGTGTGAATTCCCCTGACAATGTAGCAGCAAAGAGAAGGAAGGGGAGGAGGGGGGTGTATGGCTTTTCATGGCAGGGAGCGGAGGTCTCGGGGGAGCCCCCTGTGAGTACACCAGTCTTGTCACTTGGATTTAGCCTCATAGTTTGTGTCCCGTCCGTATCCAGCTGAGAGCCCATCACTACCTGGCTGCTCTGCCTTCACTTCCTCCCTGTCAGCCACAGGCGAAGGCTTCGGGGCCCATGGGCAGTCCTGACGCGCTTGATTAACCTTCTCTTTTTGACAGGTTTACTCATAACCTGGATCTCCCTCCAGGACTGCCTGAGACCCTGCCAACCTCCCGCTACTACATGGGCTCGCACAGCGGCCAACAACCTAATGGCGTTATGTAATACTCAAAACGCTACATCCAAATGCAGGATAAAAAAATGTAAAAAAAAAGAAAAGAAAGAAACACAGCTGATAAAAATTCAGTTTCAAATTTTTCAAATATTAAATTTTACAAATTAGAGAAACAAATTTATTTAGATTATTTAAATATTTCTCATGTCTGACAGGATCAGCTGACTGTCTTGTTGACCTCGTTCTCATTGTTGACTGTGACAGTCGGTCAGTCACTTGCTTTGGTAATGTACCAGACTGTGACATGCCGCATGAAGAGTCCAGCCGGGCGGCCGTTGCGGCTTTTTGTAGGGGGCGGGAAAAAAACAACAACTCACAAGGTATATGTTTTCTTACATCTGGTATATTTGTGCTGCAGTGCTGGATCAGTGCATGGGGGGGGGGGGACCTGGGACATTTGATCTTCCTTGGTCGTCAGCCAAAAGGCCAGGGCTGAATGCTGCTCCTCAGCCAACCTCTGCATTACAGGAAAGGGAGGAAGATTGTTCCCTGACTGCTAGCAGGTACTTCCCCTGGAGCTGGAGAAGAACAGAAGAATTAAAGAAGTCTGGCCTGACGTCTCAGGTCCGCTCAGCCAGTCAGTGAAGGAGACGGGATCCGTTTCAAGTCACGTCACGTCTCGGGCCCGCGTCAGAGACCAGGAAGTGGCCGGGAACCGGGGACTGGAGCGCTGCGATGCGGGACCCGCCGCTGGAACCGGGGAGGTGAGTGGACGTCTTGGTGTCAGGAAAAAAAAGCCCTCCCCCCCCGCCGGAGTATCCCTTAACTTCTTAGGAGTAACAATGCAGCATTGTTTACCTTACCCCTTGCCAGCAGTGCGCCATCTGACTGCTGCCGAGGTGCCCGCCGGCAGGCTTTTCTCTCCAGTTGTGATGACGTCATGACCCGGTGGGAAATGTCCGTCCCGGCTGATGGACAGCCCGCTCAGCCAATCAGTTACTGGAGCACCGTCCTGTCCCAGTCACTGAGCGGCCAGGGATCCCGGAGCCCGGCGGGGGTCCCAGAGTGACAATCCGGCACTGAATAGGCAGAGGGAGAGGTGAGTTAGCACACTTTGTTATTTTCCCCTGTGCCACTGCCTTAAGAAAAAAAAAAAAAAACACGGGAGGCCGGACTTCTCCTTTAAGGCTAAATCCTGTCCTGTTCTACCCCCACCCAGATGGGCCTTAGTAATGGCTACCCCCACTGCTGACCTGGGATGGGGCAATGTCTGCATGATATGTCTGTAGTATACCAGAGCATGGTTCCTGTGGCTGGGCTGAGGATGGCACCTGTCAACAAGTGTTATTATATATTTAACATGTTTTATGTGCAACTATTCTGTGTATTTCTCTGTACCAGTAACTGGCAGGCAGAGATGGGTTACATGCTTACACTGCACACAACACACAACAGCGACATCTACTGACCTTAGTGGGAACTGCTTAGGTAGTGTGGTAAGCTTGGAAGTTGCTAGAAGGGGGTGTGGTTATGCAGATAGGCCCCCTATATAAGGCTAGCTGTTGCAGTGTTTAGCTGAGACAAGTTGAGACAAGTTAAGACAAGCTGAGACAGGAGACAGGAGACAAGTGACCAGCTGTAGAGGGTATAACATCACCTCAGGAGATCACCACAGAGAGAGAAGCTGCTGAGGGGAACAAGGAGAAAGATCTTACACAGAGCAGCAAGAGAACAAACAGCTGGAGGTGAGAGAAAGAGAGACCCTGAGAGACAGTTTGTCAGGTGCCCCCTCAGGAAAGGGCCAGCACATATACAGTCAGTGGGAATCCTAAAGACAGACACCCAGTGGAGAGACTTGGCTGTAGGAGGGAGCCGAGTTAACTTAGCCTCGGCACCCATCTTCCTGACATTCGGGGGGTAGGATTGACTAGGACCCCTGGATCCTCTGGGACCCGAAAGTTGTGGCCTAAGGCCCGGCCCAGTAATTTTGCAGGAAGCTCCCTGGCAGACAGGGAGGGGAAAAGCAGATTCAAGCGCCATTGGGAGAAGTCCACAGGATCACCGTGCTCACCAGCGTCCCACACGTACTGGCAGACCAGGACCTAAGGCAGGTCGTCTCTCTACACACCACCAGGCTCTCACAAGTACAGTAACCCAGTCAAAGCCGCCAGTATTCACCACTGTATGCTAAAGGACTGTATAACACCTGCAAGTCTTACAGTAAAGGAGTTGTTGTTACACTGCCTCCCTCCTTGTCTCCCTGTTGTCTGGTCCACCTGCACCACACCACCATCAAGGGCCATATTACCAGGCAGCAGTATTTTGGGGTTGGCCCCGGGGGAACTACAAGTCCACACCACCGACCACCTTACACACGGGTGCAGCCCCCCTACAGAAACCGCTGCAGCAGCCACAGAAGAGAGAGAGATACCCGGGAAGCGCCAGAGAGTCCCCCTGTACCTGCAGAAGCCCTCGTGCCCACCTGTGACCGTGACAAGTTCCAGCCATCCTGCAGGTATAGCACACTCTCCCCCTGCAGCCCTCAGTGCGTCCCCTCACAGAGGAGCTCAGCGCCACGCTCAGGAGAGACTACCATCACCATCATCCTCTCCTCACTCCCCTCACTCTCTTCCCATTACCCCGGCTCGCTGCAAGTTCTCTTTTGGCGTCACGAACAGGATAGGCTGTGTGCCTGTCACAAAGTACCAACACCTCAGCTGTGAGCAAACTGCCCTCAAGTGTGTGCTAACCGCAAAAGAGGGGGAACCCTGTATCCACAGAGACTTTAACTGTATGCTGCTTGTGAGAAAAGACTGCTAAAGTGTTTCTGCTACTGTTTTACTGAACTGTTTCGCCTGAGAGAAACTTTGCTTAAAAGAGGGGGAAGATGGAACCCATATCCCTGCGTGTGGATTTGCAGATGTACAGCATGGACTTTGCTTTATTGAAGGAGACTTTACAAGCCACCATGTTTGTTTCACTGTGCCACTTTTACTGTGCTCTCAGAGACTTTGCCACTGTCCTAAAGAAGAAGGACTTGTTTGCTGCGTCACAGTAGCAGCGCACCGCCCCTCAAGGGGTTAACTACAGCTCCGCTGAAGCGTGGGAAAGAGTAAGTCCCGCCTCACCTCAGAGCAGCTACGCAGCACCACAACAGCAACGGTCGCCTGCCAAGTCTCCTAGAGGTCTGCACAGACAGCGCTTCCGGAGTCCACTGTGTGCCGCCATCTTGGGTGAGTCCGAGCCTCATAGGAAAAAGAGTGCCTCCGTCCCACACCGGAAGTGGGCGGAACCTGGACCGCCCGGAAGAGGAGGGGGTTCAGTAGCGAGCAGCATGGCGAGCAAGCAGCAACCCGAGACCGGAGTTCCCGCATCCGCCATGTCCGCCAACCCGGACGGCATGCCTGAGCCGCAGCCTGCCCCTCACTCCTCGGAGCAGGTCTGCATTAGTATGCCTCCGGATGCAGCGCTCGAGACAACAGACTCAAATGAGGCAGGGGCGCTAGAGGCTCCAGAGTGCCAAGTTCCCGTCATCCCCTGGGAAGAAGGGGCCGCGATACAACCCCGTTTGATGGACGGTCGGCCACCGAGCCCGAAGGAATCCGTGATCCCCAAATGGTGCTTTGGGGACGAAGGCTGCCTGCAGCAGATCCTCACTGAGATCCGGGAAGCCAACACAGTCCAGGGGACCCAGCCCCGACAGCGGCCAAGCACCGACACCGACCAAAAGTATCGGCAGTTTTACCAGGAGAGGATGGACCGAGAGCGGGAGATCCGCCAGAGGCTGAAGGAGCCCACTGAGAAGGACGCACGCCCCTTACGGCTGCAAGGGACTGTCCGTGAGTTCAGCCGGGACCGGGGGTATGGGTTTATTGAGGACAACCACGGGCCCAAGTGGTATTTTGTAAACCGGGCTTCGGTGAAATGCCCTGACCTGCCGGAACACTTGCACTCCCTGTTCCCAGGAGAACAGGTGGAGTTTACCCCCATGCTGGGACCCCGAGGGTGGTGGGCAGCGGGTGTCACCAGGGTACCGCCCCCACCTTATAGCGGCCTAGATGAGGACTGGTCAGAAGACCCCCACAGACCCTCCGTAGCCCTCCGAGAGACCCCAGAGGGCCTACGTCTGTTGCCGCTACCGCCCCCAGACTCTGCTGAGAGTGCTCCCAGCTCCAAAATGGCTGAACCAGCGCCTTCTCCCCCTTCAGCCCCAGCAGTAGCTGCAGAAGCGGCTTCGCCTGCCCCGGTCCCCACTGTCACAGCTCCAGCGGTACCCACCGTCACCCTAGAGGTACCAACTGCACCCACAGAGGCCACCCTGGTGGTTGCACAGCCTGTGACCACCGCAACCTGGTCCACAAGCCCTCCGGGTGTCCGGGACGTCGCCACCACCACCATTGTGGAGGCGAACGCCACCTGGCATATGCACCTAGCGCCAGGGGTGAAGGTGCTCAGTGGTCCCAGCACTTCCACCGGAGAGAAGAAAGCAGTGCCTGCAGGGGTCTCGGCCGAGTCCTCCACCCACACACCATCTGGAGTAGCAGCAGCACAGCTACCAGCGTTTCCGCCACTCCCACCAGGTGAAGAGCGACCACCCTTATCCAGCGCTAAGGGCAGAGCCGCCATCTTGGCTCTCTACAAGTTGCAGCAGCGCTGAGTTCGTCTGAGGTACTGTTTGACCTATTAATGGCAGGAATGCCCAAGTTCACCTCAGGGACTACTACAAGGAGTTAACTGTTTATTGCAACGTTTAAGTGCTATGTGCCTGGCATCTGCCATGATCTGAAGTATGCTTTTATAAAGTTTTTTGTGTGCTGCAACGTTCAAGTGAAGTGCCTGGTTCTTAAACCATGTAATGTGGTCATTCCAAAGTTTTGCATTAAAGTGCTCTTGTTTTGTTGGGGTTTAGTGTGTTAAATAGGCACACATATGCCATGGACTGCTCACTGTAGTGTTCCACTTTAACTCAGAGACTCTAATGGACGCTACCCAGGTCATGTGCCAAAGAGTTTGTTTGCACTACTACACTGTTATTGCAGCCATGTGTATTGCTTGTCTAAAGAAGCACTCTAATATGGACGCTGTGCTAAGTGCCAATAGAGAGACTTTAAGAGTTCCCTGTTGGGCAGGAGCCCACTATGTTTACAAAATTGTTTGCACTATATTTACCTATGTGCCTAACCAAACTTTTACACTTTTATACAGGTATGGTGCCTTTTATTTGTGTTTCCAGCTTTCATCCTCGCCCCAGCCCGTCGCCGAGGCCGGCTTATTTTTAGAGGGGGAATTATGTAGTATACCAGAGCATGGTTCCTGTGGCTGGGCTGAGGATGGCATCTGTCAACAAGTGTTATTATATATTTAACATGTTTTATGTGCAACTATTCTGTGTATTTCTCTGTACCAGTAACTGGCAGGCAGAGATGGGTTACATGCTTACACTGCACACAACACACAACAGCGACATCTACTGACCTTAGTGGGAACTGCTTAGGTAGTGTGGTAAGCTTGGAAGTTGCTAGAAGGGGGTGTGGTTATGCAGATAGGCCCCCTATATAAGGCTAGCTGTTGCAGTGTTTAGCTGAGACAAGTTGAGACAAGTTAAGACAAGCTGAGACAGGAGACAGGAGACAAGTGACCAGCTGTAGAGGGTATAACATCACCTCAGGAGATCACCACAGAGAGAGAAGCTGCTGAGGGGAACAAGGAGAAAGATCTTACACAGAGCAGCAAGAGAACAGACAGCTGGAGGTGAGAGAAAGAGAGACCCTGAGAGACAGTTTGTCAGGTGCCCCCTCAGGAAAGGGCCAGCACCTATACAGTCAGTGGGAATCCTAAAGACAGACACCCAGTGAAGAGACTTGGCTGTAGGAGGGAGCCGAGTTAACTTAGCCTCGGCACCCATCTTCCTGACATTCGGGGGGTAGGATTGACTAGGACCCCTGGATCCTCTGGGACCCGAAAGTTGTGGCCTAAGGCCCGGCCCAGTAATTTTGCAGGAAGCTCCCTGGCAGACAGGGAGGGGAAAAGCAGATTCAAGCGCCATTGGGAGAAGTCCACAGGATCACAGTGCTCACCAGCGTCCCACACGTACTGGCAGACCAGGACCTAAGGCAGGTCGTCTCTCTACACACCACCAGGCTCTCACAAGTACAGTAACCCAGTCAAAGCCGCCAGTATTCACCACTGTATGCTAAAGGACTGTATCACACCTGCAAGTCTTACAGTAAAGGAGTTGTTGTTACACTGCCTCCCTCCTTGTCTCCCTGTTGTCTGGTCCACCTGCACCACACCACCATCAAGGGCCATATTACCAGGCAGCAGTATTTTGGGGTTGGCCCCGGGGGAACTACAAGTCCACACCACCGACCACCTTACACACGGGTGCAGCCCCCCTACAGAAACCGCTGCAGCAGCCACAGAAGAGAGAGAGATACCCGGGAAGCGCCAGAGAGTCCCCCTGTACCTGCAGAAGCCCTCGTGCCCACCTGTGACCGTGACAAGTTCCAGCCATCCTGCAGGTATAGCACACTCTCCCCCTGCAGCCCTCAGTGCGTCCCCTCACAGAGGAGCTCAGCGCCACGCTCAGGAGAGACTACCATCACCATCATCCTCTCCTCACTCCCCTCACTCTCTTCCCATTACCCCGGCTCGCTGCATGTCTATGGATGTAAACATGTTTCCAGGACCCCCTAGGGCGGCATCCAACTTCTTCAGCCACCGGTAATCAAATACGGAAAGTCCAGACTTGACAGGCTCCAGTTGGGCTTATCTCTAATTGTTCAAGACAATAGGACATAACACAAGCACTATCGGTAGCCTCATGGCTAGACACGGCCCTGCCGCCAGCCTCTTCCCTCCGGAGCTGAAATCCGTGAAAGTGTGTGACGGTGCCAAGTTAGGTAGAAAACATCCACTTTCCAGACAAGTCTTTCAGAAATAATGACTCCAGCCTTATCCCAGCGAGTCCTGAACCCCCCACTGCTGCCGCCACCAGAAGCCGTCTCCTCGCTGCTGAGATGCCGCCTGCAGATCGCTCTGGAGTACGGTGTCTGTGTTCTCTTACTGTGCCGAGAAGCTCAACAACACAAATATAACTTTCAGACAGAGAACAGAGGACCTCCCATGTTGGCGTGATAGCAAGACGGACGCAAACCAAAGTGTGAGGCACTAAAAACACAGCACAAGTCTACTTCAGGCTATGTTCCCGCAAGGAAAAAATATGGTCAAATATTCATCATCAATAATGGACGTTGTTTGACCTTATTTTTACATTGTGGAAACATAGCCTTAAGGTAGTTTCTTCTGTGGACTGCGCTTTATATGAAGCAAGCACTAGCTTACAAAGTGATCATAGTCCTGTGCTCTCTGTGGAGTGAACACTGTCCTGTGCTCTCGTTAATGTGAACATTGTCCTGTGCTCTCTGTGAAGCCAACATTGTCCTGTGCTCTCTGTGAAGCGAACACTGTCCTGTGCTCTCTGTGAAGCGAACACTGTCCTGTGTTCTCTGTGAAGTGAACATAGTCCTGTGCTCTCTGTGAAGCGAACATTGTCCTGTGCTCTCTGTGAAGCGAACATAGTCCTGTGCTCTCTGTGAAGTGAACATTGTCCTGTGCTCTCTGTGAAGTGAACATAGTCCTGTGCTCTCTGTGAAGTGAACATTGTTTTGTGCTCTCTGTGAAGCGAACATAGTCCTGTGCTCTCTGTGAAGTGAACATTGTTTTGTGCTCTCTGTGAAGCGAACATAGTCCTGTGCTCTCTGTGAAGCGAACATTGTCCTGTGCTCTCTGTGAAGCGAACATTGTCTTGTGCTCTCTGTGAAGCAAACATAGTCCTGTGCTCTCTGTGAAGCGAACATAGTCCTGTGCTTTCTGTGAAGCGAACATTGTCCTGTGCTCTCTGTGAAGTGAACATTGTCCTGTGCTCTCTGTAAAGTGAACATTGTCCTGTGCTCTCTGTGAAGCGAACATTGTCCTGTGCTCTCTGTAAAGTGAACATTGTCCTGTGCTCTCTGTGAAGCGAACATTGTCCTGTGCTCTCTGTGAAGCGAACATAGTCCTGTGCTCTCTGTGAAGCGAACATAGTCCTGTGCTCTCTGTGAAGTGAACATTTTCCTGTGCTCTCTGTGAAGCGAACATTGTCCTGTGCTCTCTGTGAAGTGAACATTGTCCTGTGCTCTCGTTAATGTGAACATTATTCTGTGCTCTCTGTGAAGTGAACATAGTCCTGTGCTCTCTGTGAAGCGAACATTGTCCTGTGCTCTCTGTGAAGTGAACATTTTCCTGTGCTCTCTGTGAAGTGAACATTGTCTTGTGCTCTCTGTAAAGTGAACATAGTCCTGTGCTCTTTGTGAAGCGAACATTGTCCTGTGCTCTCGTTAATGTCAACATTGTCCTGTGCTCTCTATGAAGCGAACATTATCCTGTGCTCTCTGTGAAGTGAACAATGAAGTGTGCTCTCTGTGATGTGAAGCCAACATTGTCTTGTGCTCTCTGTGAAGTGAACATAGTCCCGAGCTCTCTGTGACGTGAACATTGTCCTGAGCTCTCTGTGAAGTGAACGTTGCCCTGAGCTCTCTGTGAAGCGAACATTGTCCTGTGCTCTCTGTGAACACTGAAGTGTGCTCTGTCTGAAGCCAACATAGTCCTGTGCTCTCTGTGA
Organism: Dendropsophus ebraccatus; assembly: GCA_027789725.1. Lineage (NCBI taxonomy): Eukaryota > Metazoa > Chordata > Amphibia > Anura > Hylidae > Dendropsophus > Dendropsophus ebraccatus. Next base: position 23,976,005 of record JAQFWZ010000029.1, read on the forward strand.
AGGGAACATTGTAATGTGCTCTCTATGAAGCGAACACTGTCCTGTGCTCTCTATGAAGCGAAGATTGTCCTGTGTTCTCTATGAAGCGAACACTATCCTGTGCTCTCTGTGAAGTGAACGTTGCCCTGAGCTCTCTGTGAAGCGAACATTGTCCTGTGCTCTCTGTGAATTGAACATAATCCTGTGCTCTCTGTGAAGTGAACGTTGCCCTGAGCTCTCTGTGAAGTAAACATAGTCCTGTGCTCTCTGTGAAGCGAACATAGTCCTGTGCTCTCTGTGAACACTGAAGTGTGCTCTGTCTGAAGCCAACATAGTCATGTACTCTCTGTGAAGTGAACATAGTCCTGTGCTCTCTGTGAAGCGAACATTGTCCTGTGCTCTCTGTGAAGCGAACATTGTCCTGTGCTCTCTGTGAAGCAAACATAGTCCTGTGCTCTCTGTGAAGCGAACATTGTCCTGTGCTCTCTGTGAAGCGAACATTGTCCTGTGCTCTCTGTGAAGCAAACATAGTCCTGTGCTCTCTGTGAAGCGAACATTGTCCTGTGCTCTCTGTGAAGCGAACATAGTCCTGTGCTCTCTGTGAAGCGAACATTGTCCTGTGCTCTCTGTGAAGCGAACATAGTCCTGTGCTCTCTGTGAAGCGAACATTGTCCTGTGCTCTCTGTGAACACTGAAGTGTGCTCTGTCTGAAGCCAACATAGTCCTGTGTTCTCTGTGAAGTTAACATAGTCCTGTGCTCTCTGTGAAGTGAACTTTGTCCTGTGCTCTCTGTGAAGTGAACACTCTCCTGTGCTCTCTGTGAAGCAAACATTGTCCTGTGCTCTCTGTGAAGTGAACACTCTCCTGTGCTGTCTGTGAAGCAAACATTGCCCTATGCTTTCTATGAAGTAAACACTGAAGTGTGCTCTCTGTGAAGCGAACATTGTCCTGTGCTCTCTGTGAGTCACGGGGTCACAGAACGGCCGGTCTTAGCCTGGATCATCCCGGCCGGTACTTAAGTGCTCTTATCCCGGAGCTCTTATGCGGGCGTATCAGCGTGTGCCCGCATCAGAGCTTCCCATAGCCCACAGTGAAGCAAGCGCTAGGAGCCGCTCGCTCCATTGTGTGAACTGACAGGTCTTTCTGCGGCCGGAATTCACTGAATTCCGGCTGCAGAAAACTGACCTGCCAGATTTTTCCGGCGCCGCATGGGATCCCGGCCGGAGCGTATACGATGTGGGTACGCTCCGGCCGGGTTCCCATTGAAGATAGGCTATGTTCCACCCCGCAAAACTACGGCCGTAGTTCTGTGGCGAGAACTACGGCCGTAGTTTTACGTAGTGTGAACATAGCCTTAAGCTGAACATAGTCCTGTGCTCTCTGTGAACACCAACTTCAAGTTAACATTGATATACTTGAAATTTTAGAATACTTTAGTGCACTACACCCCCAGAGGGACCAATAATCATAGTAGTAGTGATATAGTAAGTGTATTGTACCTAATAAGATAACTGTGCCTTTTTTTATGCCAACTGTAACTATGAAGCATGTTTACCCCATCATGGGAAAAGAGATAAGTAAAATAATAGTATATATTTTATTATCAGTCACCTATTACACACTATATACCGTAATATATTCCTGTCTTACAGAGCAGGGGATTCAGTCAGTAGCTCATGGAAGCGTATACAGTATCAAACACCCCACGGTAAAGGTCAGCCGGGCAGAGGCCAAATGTTGTCACAACATTTTAGAGAACAATTCCAATTGTCTCAGACACTTCCCTTCATTCCCCTCGGCATTTTTTTATGAAATGTCATTTCTAGAAAGTAGGATGCAGGAAATGAAGTTATATAACGTACAGGAGGGTGACACAGTCCTGTACATTCAAGGTATGTATAGTCTTTATACAGTATCTCCTGACGGAAAAAAAACAGGTTAAACCATGACCACCATCAACCATGACCACCATCAACCATGACCAACATCAACCATGACCACCATCAACCATGACCAACATCAACCATGACCACCATCAACCATGACCTCTATGACCACCATTAACCATGACAACCATGACCACCATCAACCATGACCACCATCAACATGACCACCATGACCACCATCAACCATGACCACCATGCCCACAATGACCACCATCAACCATGACCACTATGACCACCATCAACCATGACCATTATGATGACCATTAACCTTGACCACCATGACCACAATGACCAACATGACCATCATTAACCATGACCACCATCAACCATGACCACCAGGGCAAAACTACCACCCTCAACCATGACCATTATGACGACCATTAACCATGACCACCATCAACCATGACCCCCATCAACTATGACCACCATCAACGATAAGAACAGATTGCTGATCTGAGGCAGACCAGCCAAACGACAACACTGCCGGCTGCTAGTGAAAGCGCTCAATGCAGTGTCCTAGGTGCATTGCCCCCTAGGAAACATGAATATGCAAAAGAAGAGCCAGTGGAGCCACCAAAACCACCCTAATAAGTGTCCCTATAAGTCAGTGTAATGACAAGGGATAAACCAAGGCCAGGTAACCATCCACATACAGCTGTTTCGGGGTGTTGCCCCTCATCAGTGTGGAGCAGGATTCTGGCTAGGTGGGAGCAATGCCTAGTAGAGAGAAACAGATCACTGATCTCAGGGAGACCAGCCAAACAATAACACTGCCAGCTGCTAGTGAAAGCAATTCCTAGTAGAGCCGTAAGAAGGGGCCAATGCACTTAGAACTTCACTGCATTGAGCGCTTTCACTAGCAGCCGGCAGTGTTGTCGTTTGGCTGGTCTCCCTGAGATCAGTGATCTGTTTCTCTTATGCCTCTACTAGGCATTTCTCCCACCTAACCAGAATCCTGCTCCACACTGATGAGGGGCAACACCCCGAAACAGCTGTATGTGGATGGATACCTGGCCTTGGTTTATCCCTTGTCTTTACATTGACTTATAGGGCCATTTATTATAGTGGTTTTGGTTGTTTCCTTAAAGGAGCCACCCCTTGGCTGGGTCCTTCCCGGAGAAATATATGGCTAGTCCTGTGTTTTGAGATTCTTTGATGAGGCTCAACAGGCTCTTCTTTTGCACCATTACCATGACCACCATGACCACCATCAACCATGGTCAAATACTAAGAGACATGAAGAGCTCTATAGATCAGAACAACTAAAAGGATGGCGATCTACTGTATATACTGAAAGCAATTTCATGTTGGACATATTGAGAAAAAATGCATCCGGTGACAATTTTTTTTTTTGTCCAAGACTTAAAAAACCGCCTAGAGCAGCTGATAAAACCCACCGTTGTCTATAGAAGCGACGTGTTTGATCGGCTTCCTATCTCAGCTGGCCATCCCTATCTGTTAACGCCACATAACACATCAATGGCTCGCTGGACCTTTTTGCAGTGGGCGGATTAGGAGAAACAGTTGTATCCTTCAGAGGGATTGTTCCGGAAGCATTTTACTGCACAGCGAGAAACTTCACACTCTGCTTACATTGCTTATATTCCAGGTTTTCTCTGAATCTCTAAGAATAGACCCCTCTGTATCCTGCAGCATTTCTCTTATACCCAGCTATGGCTCTGAGGTGATGGATGACCCTATTCTGTTATGTTCATGTACTTATAAGGCGTTATTACATTACTTCTACATAGGGGGCAGTATTATAGTAGTTATATTCCTGTATATAGGAGCAGTATTATAGTAGTTATATTCCTGTATATAGGGGGCAGTATTATAGAAGTTATATTCCTGTATATAGGAGCAGTATTATAGTAGTTATATTCTTGTATATAGGAGCAGTATTATAGTAGTTATATTCCTGTATATAGGAGCAGTATTATAGTAGTTATATTCCTGTATATAGGAGGCAGTATTATAGTAGTTATATTCCTGTATATAGGAGGCAGTATTATAGTAGTTATATTCCTGTATATAGGGGGCAGTATTATAGTAGTTATATTCTTGTATATAGGAGCAGTATTATAAAAGTTATATTCCTGTATATAGGAGCAGTATTATATTAGTTATATTCCTGTATATAGGAGCAGTATTATAGTAGTATATTCCTGTATATAGGAGCAGTATTATAGTAGTTATATCCCTGTATATAGGGGACAGTATTATAGTAGTTATATTCCTGTATATAGGAGCAGTATTATAGTAGTTATATTCCTGTATATAGGAGAAGTGTTATAGTAGTAATATTCCTGTATATAGGAGCAGTATTATAGTAGTTATATTCTTGTATATAGGAGCAGTATTATAGTAGTTATATTCCTGTATATAGAAGCAGTATTATAGTAGTTATATTCCTGTATATAGGAGCAGTATTATAGTAGTTATATTCCTGTACATAGGAGCAGTATTATAGTAGTTATATCCCTATATATAGGAGCAGTATTATAGTAGTTATATTCTTGTATATAGGAGCAGTATTATAGTAGTTATATTCCTGTATATAGGAGCAGTATTATAGTAGTTATATTCTTGTATATAGGAGCAGTATTATAGTAGTTATATTCCTGTATATAGGAGCAGTATTATAGTAGTTATATTCCTGTATATAGGGGCAGTATTATAGTAGTTAAATTCCTGTATAAAGGTTCAGTATTATAGTAGTTATATTCTTGTACATATAGTATGTAATGTAATTAATTTTATGCTTTCCTATTACTGTTTGCATTAATAATGTATGTTATGCTACGTGTCCAACTTCTCTGGTAGTTAGATGTCATGTATCGGCTATGTTCTGCACATTTTACATGTATTAGTACTTTATTAATAGTTGATGAATGACACTTTTCCAGGCAGGGAACAATGTTGCCCGTTTCCCGTCCCTCCATCCATCTCTCGCTCGGTGTGAACCATCAGTCATTACAATACAAAGCAGCAGCTGGAGACGGGGCCCGTGTGACGCTCGGCTTCCTGACAATGGATGCATGGTGCGCCGTTGTAGATGGTTTCAGGAGATTTTGTATTTTTTTAAGGTAAAGTTATATTGTGGAAATGACTGTATTTGCATAAAATCTATTTCACGCTTTCAGGACACCTGGGCTTATACACATCAAATACATTATGTGCATGAGAGATCAGCGGCGCTCAGGGGCACGACCAACACACTGAATCACAAGCAATGGAAGGAAAGGTTGATAGGGTTTGAGCGTTTTTTTCTAACTGGAAGAAATGGTTTTACAATAAGAAGGACGTGACTGTTTATCCGTCAGACCAAGTGAAGAGCAGATGATAAAGTTATTTCTGGAGGCCTCTGTAGATTGAAATATATATATCCCCAGGATTCTATATCTCCTACAAAGGTGCGAGGACTGATGTCATTGGTTATTCTGTATCTAATAAAATGCTAAAACTAGACTAGAGCGTAGACCGTCTCCTGAAGATTGCGGCTTCAGGTCTCAACCATTTAGCCCTGGGAGCCATGGGGTCTAGTCCAAGTGTCTTATTTAGAATTTACCGTAGAGAGTCATGACACAGGGTCTTCTTACCTTGTAAAACAAGCTTCTTAACCTGGGAACAGAAATAGGTGAGTTTAACATGTCACTAACTACAGTGTGGTGGCTCAATGAGGGGCCTAACTAGTATGTGGGGGCACAAAGTTCAGCATTATTAATATGTAGGGGCATAAAGGATACCAAATTACTGTGTTGGGGCTCCGTATGACCATGTTCACATGGCGTAAGACACCGGCCGTTCTGTGATCAGTGTAAGAGAAGATCATCCCAGCGTGTACTGTATCCGTGTGCGCCCGCATCCCAATTCACCGCTGCCCACAATGGAGTTTGCATCCGGACCCACACGCTCCATTGTGTGAGCTGACTTATAGCGGACATAGAAAACTGATAGGTCAGTTTCTCGTGCGACCGGATGGAATCCCGGCCGGAGTGTATACTATGTGTATGCGCTCTGGCAGGGATTGGGGTTCCCTAAATTGGCCCAACGTTATATCAGGAGAAGAATTTTTGGTCCTTCTGCACCATGGTGCTCTAATGGGAAGAGCATTTACTAGGTAGTAAAAAGTGGTAAAAGGAGGATCGTGGGTTGTGACTGTCACCTCGTATAATGGCAGGAGGGCCTGCTTTGAGTCCTGAAGAGCTGAGGCCTGATTCAGCCCCACAAGATGGGTTGCAAAAGTTTGCAGTTAGAAATATTGGGAACCATGAAGGGTTGAGTAGTTGAGTTTAACATGTCTGTAGTGATAATAAGGACTACACTAACTACAGTGTGGTGGCACATTGAGGGCCCTAACTAGTATGTGGGGGCACAAACTGGAGCATTATGAATGTGTAGGGGCACATAGGATGGCAAATTGCTGTGTTGATGCTCAATATTAATGTAGACACAAAAGGGTTATACTGAATGTGAGGATGGAGCTAAGGTCAAACATTTGGCGAGGGGCCACTGGTTGCAGTGACGAACCTCATTGCATGGCATAATTTCCAAGTCATTTCTAAATTGGCAACCATGAAGGATAGGGGTGTATTGGTTACTAAATATGATGTGAAAGGTGGGAGGTCATCTTTGTGATATTGGCATGGTGAGAAGATAACCTCACAGAGACCCATAGGGGCAATGTAGGACAGACTGCAAGCTACATAGGTGCAGCCTGATGTTCTATGAACCCCTACGTAGTCCCCGATCTACTGTAGGTTGTACCTACAAATCTATTGAACTTCAACAAAGGTGGCCATATACACTATATAACTGTCAGCTGAACCACCATTTGGCCAACAGTTTTCAATCCCATCCTCCTGGCATGGCTGGTGGTTCACATGTTCTATATGGAAGAAGTAGCAGTAAGCCTCAGCCAGACAGCTAAGACATCCAAAGAACTGGGCAGTGGAAGTCCATCACCCTTGATCCTTCACTCCACTGACGTCTGTCGATAGAGTCAGGAGGCCTCTCTACACCTTATGCTATTGGCCAAACCCACCAGGGTTCAGACGACTTCAGTGTCAAGTATATGGACCCTTTACCCCTTTTACGGGTCTCCATGGTTCCATCATTTTACAGAAAAGTTGAGATTCTTCTAATTGATCCTCTACTGGAATTGGAGGCACATCCAACTAATATAACATTAATGAGGGAAGGCCCCTTTAAGGAAGACTACCAGAAGATGTCTTTATTCATAGTCAACCTGTGAGACAAACTTCTTCAGATCAGAATTATCATAGGGATACTGGGACAATTCAGCTCATATATTTGACCAGATTGGTTGCTTCATAGAGATATTTATGGCATATTGAGGGCATATATCATAAGTGCCCTCACTTATAGGAAAACTCCAGGGATCTCCATCCACCAGTTCATTGCAGACAAATGCTCCATTAAGTGCAATGAGCCCTTACCATCGAAGGGATTAATGGGAAGAGCCGGGAATAGGCTATGTAATAAATGCCTATTGACCAATGACATATAATGATTAGAGGGGCAGACTGGGTTAAAGAGGAAAAAAAACGCAAAACATGGGGAATAAGTTTCAGATAATTGGGGGGTCCAAGCCCCTAGGACAACCGTTATTTGGGACCTTGTTATTTGGAAGCCGGGTCGCTCATGCATGCCACCATTTGATTTAATCTCTATGGCTCCATTCATTCTCTGTTTGGTTATCTTTGTCAGCTCTATGGACAACTACTGGAATGATGGCATGCTTGTGACTCCATTCATAACAAAGACCGAGGGCTCCTGTTCTGGAGAACGCTCAGTCTGTAAATAGGGGATGAGTAATGTTAACTCAGAATACCCCTTTAGGGATCAACGTTCCTACGATAACACAACAGGGCCATTGGAAGGACAACGGAAAAAAAAACAAAAAACTCAGTTTAACTTTTTGGAACTGAAGAAGAAAAAAATATTCCAATAAAATACACTTTTTAATGGAGTTTTGCAGAATCTCTAGAATTTGTATTACCTAGCAGCCACTTTGGGGCCGTTCAGCAGTGGCTGGGATATTAGATGAGGATAATAATTAGCCGTGTGTATGTAGCATTCATATTCCTTACCCGCCAATAAGAGAGCTGAGAACAGCTGCATTGGGATCGACGACAGCGGCTGCCGCATTAAGAAAACTTTCACGGCCTTCTCTTACAAAACTTTGGAGCTAATCTGATTTCAGAGGAACATCCGTGTTTTTAAAAAGAAGCACTTGAACGCTGGAGGACCCTACAGAGCGTCCCTTACCACCTGCTCCGCCACTCCATACAAGTACCCAGAGTCAGGCTGAGCAGCTGCACTTGTTCTAATGATCCCCTCCAAAAGGCTAAACATCCACGTTAATAATGCATCCGCAACATCATCCAGAGTCAGAGGATGGCGGGCAGGCCTGTGCATCGTAATGAGAACTAGCCGAGTAGTCACCAAACACAGGAAGATGAGGACTGGACACAGGGGAGAGGGGACTTGTGGGTGGCCCCTGGAAGGTCACATCACCCCCTCAAACTGGCAGCACTGCCAATCCTGAAACATTCTTATTCATATTACATGCACCTATGAGGCGGTCCACTCGTACCAGAAGGTCAGTCCCCACTTAGCCTGCCCAAGTGACCCTAAGCTCCCTCGAGGTACCAAACCATCTAACCGTACTGTACATCTATCTCTCTGTTTAGCACTTATTAATTCTGATCCATGAAGAGCTGTCCCGTCACCCTTTTAAGACCAGTGTTACTCTTTATAGGTATTCAGCAGCAGTGGGGCCTCCTCCGCCATGATGAGTGCTGGTGCACCCACTGGTCAAGTTGTCTCTGTACTCTCACCGACCAACCTCTTCCTGTAAACTCACGGGCCAAGCTGTCCCTGTACTCTCCCTGGAAAGCTGTCTATGTACCCTCACTGACCAACCTATCCCTGTACCCTCAATGGACAAGCTGTCACTGTCACTAATCAAGCTGTTTCTGAGCTATCTAGGGAGTTTCCCAACATGTGCTTCTTCTCTACATTCCTGTGATGGTGGACCATCACCATTTTATATATATAAATATATTTATAGGTAAGAACAGTAACACAGTTCCTCAACTTCAGTTCAGATCCTTTGGGACCTACAACGTTTACTCCATCTCTGGTGGTCTTCAGCCAAGTTGGTCAGTTTAGGCTTCCGGCCATTCAGCTTGATTCTTCTTGATTCTTCCACCCTACGTATTGTAACGAAGAACATCCTGTTTGTCTATAAAATCGGAAGACGTGGTCCAAAGTCCTGAGTCGATAGCCCTGCAGTTTTCTTGTTATTGCTGAGCCAGCGAGTTGTTGTAGGACACCTTGCCGCAGCCAGGAGAGCAAGATCTGGCAAGACATGATACAACGAAGAACCTGCTGAATCCCCTTTTTTCTGGATTGTCAGCAAATTACCTTAAAATTCTATGGTTTGCATAAACTAAACTTGAGATCTGACTGGCGTATAGGACATGATGTCTGTCAAGGTGAGTAGAACGACAGTTAAAAAACGTATATGATATAAACCACTTGACTGGACAAATGTGGAGCCATACTAAGCTAGGGCTACAAGCAAATCCTGGTTGTGTTATTGGTAACCATCCTTTTGCAATGTCTGGTCATGTGACTTGGCCTTACCATGACTTGAAGTCACCTTACAACCAACAAGTGGCCAATACCCTGCAGTCACAAGTATCCATCCAGGATAAGTATTTTATGACTGTGGGGTTGTGGTCACTTGAGGGCCATACCTGGATGAAAGACCATTCTGCCCAAACCAAGCAACATGATACATTGGTTCCTGGTCATACAACCTTAAGACTAGATAACAATACGGTTTTAGGGGCCTTTATCATAGTTATACACTGGGACAGCCATTCTCTGTCCCAGTATCTGTATTGTAAGACTGTGCTCTATGGAAAGGCTAGTGTGGAACCACTATGCCACCAAACTGGTTTGACTTTGGGTCTTGTCTAAGTAATTCCCTGGTTTAATCCTCTCCCAATGAGGATATGGACCCTACAGGTGTCCACCAGCTTTCTGTGTGTAGGGTAAGTCCCATGGTAGGAGTCGGCTGGCTCAGCAGGACCCGAGACACCACTGCGAAGCACTGGCTGAGGCCTTAAGCTGGTAGTGTACAGTATGTGTGTGGTCAATGGATCGGCAAACAGGACAGGACATGTAACACAGTTTTAAGTCAGAACTGGGCTGAGGTCAGCACAGGAGATACACAGTCCAGTGCAGGAGTCAATAGTCATATACTCTAAAGAAAACTCAAAACAGAATTATAGAAGAGTCTCCCTTTTATTCTGGGCCGGAGACATACGGTATTTTACCACCAGTACTGTGGAAGGTTTTCTTCTGATCTTAATACTTTTGGCTTTATCAGCTTGTTTGCTAACCATGATTTTTTATTTGCTGCCTGTCCTAACCTCTACCTATCTACCATAGACATTGCCTTGCTGTTTCAAAATGGTGCCCTGTATCCATCAGTAATAACTAAATCTGCAGAAAATCTTGATCTATATGAAAACAAAAAAAGTTGTTTGACAACCTCTCCAACATCTTTCTGTTTTTTTCCCCCAAAAAAGCTACAGTAGCTGGGCTCCCACCCGTTGCTTTGCCCCTGGGCTCCTGCAGACCATGACCTGGCCTTCTTCTCAACTGCTCACTACAGGGAGATCATTGCTTCTTCTTGTTTTTCTTATTTATCGTTTTCTCTCTTAGAAATGGAGATGTAAAAAAAAATTAAGGGCAATAAAGCCAATGAGAGGCCATTAGGCTCCAGTCATAATCTACAATAAACCGAGAAATAGAGAAATATATTGTCTCTAATTGAATAAATGACACAGTCCAATTGGCCTTAATAACACAAACAGCCTGCAGTACAACATTCACCGGAGAAGGACTGGGATTCAGCAGCAAGACTGATGAAAGGTTAGCGACCCCTGTCTTATTGTATCATCCGTTACGGGATGTGGACTCTGCAGGATCTACTGTCACAGGTGCTGACGGGGTGTTATAGTGTTACACGACTCCCAAAGGGGACGTCATTTTATCTTTGCTGTAAGGACACTTGACAATGCTCCACAAACATCCGAACAATGGGGGAGGACTGCCGTGACTAGAACAAGAGATGGCAAATCCTGTAGGCACCTCACATACTTACCTCTCGACAATCCTACAATCCTCTCATTTAGAGAATGCCTCTTGGTGCTTGTCTTCTCTTCCATACAACGTTGAACATGGTGTCTACAGGAGAGGAGCACCTTTTTGGATGATATTCAGATGTACCATGTATCCATCATGGATCACTCCCTGAAGCATAACACGTTTATTAAACAAACAATAGGGATGTCTCTGGTCTGGGGCCTGGAAATGGGAAGGGATCTGGTATAAACAGGAAGGGATATGGTCTGGGGTCTGTAAACTTGGAGGGATCTAATTTGAGGTCTGTAAATAGGAAAGAATCTGGTCTGGGATCTATAAACTCAGAGGGGTCTGCAAACCTATGTGTCTGCTCTGGGATTTGCACTTCATAGGTGGACCAGGCTATGTAAACAGAAAGGGATCTGGTCTGGGGTCTGTAAGCAGGCAGGGATCTGTCTAGGGGTCTAAAAACACACGGGTCTGCTTTGGGATCTGTACCTTAAGGGGGTCTGGTCTAGAGTCTTAAAACAGAAATGGATCTAGTATGAGGTCTTGAAAAGTAAAGGATCTGGTCTAGGTTCTGTAAACAGGGAAGAATCTGGTCCAGGGTCTGCTCTTTACTTTTTAGGGAGTCTTTAAACAGCAAAGGATCTGTAAACGATCTGGACAGATGTCGGTAAACAGAGAGGGATCTGGTCTGGGGTCTATAAATAGGAAGGAATCTAGTCTGTAGTCTTTAAACACAAGGTCTGCTCAGGGACCTGTGCTTTTTAAGAGGTCTGAGGTCCGTAAATGGAAGGAAATCTATTATGAGGTTTGTAAATAGAGCGGGCAGTTAGATCTGTAAATAGGGAGGGATCTAGTCTGAATTCTGTAAACAAAGAGGGATCAAGTCTGAGGTCTGTAAACAGGGAAAGATCTCATCTGAGGTCTATAAACAGAGAGGGATCTAGTCTGTAAACAGGAAGAGATTTGGTCTGAGGTCTGTAAACAGAGCGGGATCTAGTATGAGATCTGTAAACAACAAGGGATCTGGTCTGAGGTCTATAAACAGAGATGGATCTAGTATGAGGTCTGTAAGCAGGAGGGAATCTGGTCTATGGCTGTAAACACAGATGTCTGCTGTTGGATCTGTAAACCTAGGAGTCTTGTCCGGGGTCTGTTAACAGAAAGGGATCCTTTTGGAGTCTGTGAACACGAGGGGTCTGGTACCTAATATTGCCCCCCACCCCCATTTGTAGTCCCAGGATCCAGTATAGCAGCATTATAGCTTCCAGGTTGTTATCCAGCTTCCTTCGGGATCTCCTGTGCTTGCCCATGTAACTAGCCTCCGGCCGGCTCTCCTTATACGCTCGTTGGGCCTGTAAAGTTGTCAGACCAGGGTTTACTGTGCACAAACTTCCTTCCAGACTCTGACGGGAACAATAAATCCTGACTGTAAACTGGCAGCATAATAATAAGTGAGAAGCTGGGAATGGGTGGTATGACGCCACTAATGTCACACACAGAGCTTTATAACATACAGGACTTCCCATAGATCATACACGAGCGCGGCTAGTGTGGACGCATGGCGTCATACTCATTAGCCACAATTAGACCCTGATGGACCGATCCCCTCCTAATGCAGATAATTGGCATCTAAAGCGACATACTTTTCGCCCTCCGCGCTACCCGACTGGTAAAGTTGCAGCGTATAAATTATGCACCACACCGATAACTTATACATAAGACTGCTGGGGAATCATGAACACCGTCAGTGTATTTAGGAGGCACTGCGCCATTTATATTATTTCTGGATGCCGGTGAGTAACATTTCTTATTTATGTTGGAGATGGCGAGGAGCTGACATGGATATGAAAAGATGGATATTTGGAGTGAAAACTGCAATGAATATCTCATGGGAAGAAGGAAAAATTGTTATCAAAGTAATCCAGCACATTGGATGATAAAATATTGGCTGCCTGCTGTCACCACTAGGTGGAGCTCACTGCATGTGGATCTGTACAGATTGTATTCAGCTAAGAGAAGATCTGAGTGGAGTCTGTGGGAGGGCAGAATAGTGTTGTGGATGCTGTGGGTGAAGTATGTTGGGTGGTATCCTATGTTTCTATCATAAGTAAGCCACTGAAACATTATACTACAGAATAAATTCAGATTTCCTTTATATTCCTGATATGCTATAATAACTAGGGGGTGTTGGCCTATCTTACTTGTTTGTCTTGAAGGTGTCAAGACCATCTATCGGAGACTTTCCTGGAGGACTGTTATCCAGAAATTCCCTGTTACAAAGTCAATATCCTCACGAAGTGGATAAAGTTGAATACTAGACCTGCTTTAGACTCCACAGTCCATGATCATTTGTCCCAATCCAATGTCAATATGCTGTATGAGAAGCGCTTAAAGCTGAAAAACACCTCCACAGGACATAGTAGTTTTTTGTGATGTAAATGGGGACACTAGCAACTGCCCTTTAGACTTGACAGAAGGACTTCCATACCATAGACACCATGTTGCTGCTAAGCCCAAAGTTACTTTTGGGTTGCCACAAACCTACCCATCAGTCACTGCTGCCAACATGGTTGGGAGAATTTTTAGGACTAATATTGGGTAATGATGGGCCAACTTGGTTCCCAATGCGGTGCCATCAAAGTTAAACAAGTGTTAGTGGATTAGTGGATTGACTCTCAAATAGTAATGCATTGTTCCATCAACTATAAACCAACTCAACACGGTTGGTTGGTTCATAGGTGGTTCCTCAACATGGTATAGGAATGAGTGGTCTTTCTTATGTCTGCCCCAACTCTATACAGTAGGATCCAAAAAGCACCCTAACAAATACAGGGATCTGGACTATTTGTTCAGGGGGCCAGGAGAGAAAAAACACAGGGCCCCAAGCTCTGGACCTTCCTATGCCTAGAATTTGGAGAAGATAGCACGTTGACCTCATGGAATATCACTAGGAGAAGACCTCATGTTGACCTCATTGAATACCGGTAGGAGAAGACCTCATATTGACCTCATTGAATATCAGTAGGAGAAGACCTTATGTTGACCTCATTGCATATCGGTAGGAGGAGACCTCATGTTGACCTCATTGTATATTGGTAGAAGAAGACCTCATGTTGACCTCTTTGAATATCGGTAGGAGAAGACCTTATTTTGACTTTTTTTATAGGACTATATAGTAGGGTTACCATTGGTCTCGGAAGCTGGCCATGCATCAATATCCACCACACTATTGAAAACAATGGAACCTTAGTGGCCCCCACCCATGTTATAATAGAGATGAGTACTCAGATAGTTTATTGATTGTATAGTCTTCATGACATCGACTTCTTACCAGGCCCCTTTTATGAGATGATGGAGACTAAAGATTTCAGCACTGCGGCATTAATGTGACACAGAAGAGAAGCTGTGCTTGACATGGTGTTTGAAGATGGAGAAGCTGTGACTGACTATCCAGACAAACACTTTGATTATTCACCAACTTTTAGTGAATAATAAATGACTGAGATCTGTGAATCTTGGACGGTGGATGTAGGGAACGTTCAGAGAGCCGAGACAGAAATTGTAAATAATGAAATGTACCATTCAGAGAAAATGTACGCCGAGGAGACGGCGCTCCGGTCTTCATGAAATAATTCTCAGAATTAATTTACTTAAAGGGAATCATTAAAAACTGTAAGTACTAAGTAACTAATGGAGGAGCAAAGTCGTTTATCAATTCCAGGCATTGCTGAGATCTACATTAATTGTGCAATAAACGGTCCAGAGACGGATAGAGAAGAGTCTGTAAAGTGGAGTTTTCTATAGGAATATTTCACCCCAATCAGACGCCAGGAAAAGGGAATAGATGTGACTGACCTAAAGGTTACTTTACCGATGGGTATTCTAACACTATGAGCTGCCTACTGAACAAACAACTTCTGAAATACTGCTATATAACTACTATAATACCGCCCCTATATACAGAAATATAACTACTATAATACTGCCTTCTACATACAGGGATATAACTACTATAATACTGCTCCTATATACAGGAATATAACTACTATAATACTGCTCCTATATACAAGAATATAACTACTATATTACTGCTCCTATATACAGGAATATAACTACTATAATACTGCTCCTATATACAGGAATATAACTACTATAATACCGCCCCTATATACAGGAATATAACTACTATAATACTGCTCCTATATACAGGAATATAACTACTATAATACTGCCCCTATGTACAGGAATATGTCTACTATAATACTGCCCCCTATGTACAAGTATATAAGCATTAGGCATCAGTATCTGTACTTTTTGGCCTGATCTAGAGGTGATTTAACTTATTCATGCCCAAATCTTCCGACTAAATAGTCATACAGTATATTACAGAGAGCACTATGGAGATGCAGAGCGCCCCCTCCTGGTATATTCTGCCTTCATATGTCACCAGCTTTGTTTTTTATACTTCGGAATATCAATACTGGCTGATTTATGGACGTTGTATTTGCATACTGTTATCTTTATGTAAAATTCATCTGCTCCCAAATACAGCGGCGGAACCCAATCAAAATTCAGGAATGGCGCCCTGGGACTTAGCGCCAGGACTGTGCAGAAGTTTACAGCCCCTCGGGGGTTTTAGCGTCACGCTATGTACTTGACTGCCTAATACTTTATAGCGGCCGGGGCTGCCGGGAGGGCGGCTGACATTTGTTTTGTTTGCGGTTAGGGAAATTGCGCTCCTCTCTCTAATGCCAAACGAGAGACAGAGAGATCTAGTTCAGAGCCCGGCCATTAGCCGTAATAAGGCGATTATTTTAATGAGCAGTCTTAGAGATTTATTCAGCACTTACACCTCATACTGAACCGCCAGACTGAGACAATAAGAGCCGTCTCGCTTCTAACATCGTCTTTCATGTGCCCGAGTCTGTAGCAGACATTTCCAAGGGTTTTCCAGAAAGAGATATTCACTGGTGTTTACGGCTTAAGGATCTGAAGAGTCAGGAAATTGCCGGAGGAGGATGAAGATGGGAGATTATACGGGGATGTAATGGCCATTCGATCGCGCTTAGTGCTGGTTGACTCATGTTTAACATTGGCCGAAATCAAATGCATCGCCTGGTTTGTATGTACGTAAAGGCAGCATAAGATTCTCTGAGGTCAGTCGGGTCGGCTTGGTCGGCAAACCTTGAAAGGCTGTGTGGGGCTGGTAGGCGTGGCCTTCATCTGAATTGAATCGGAAAAGTTTGGGGTGTATGGTCATTCTATCTATCTTAGTGCTGGTTGAATCATATTTAACATTGGCCAAGATCAAATGTGTCGCCTGGTCTGTATATACATAAAGGCAGCATATGTTTCTATGAGGTCAGTAGGGCAAACCTTGAAAGGCTAAGTGGGGCTATGAAGCCCTGAATTCTGGATTGAATCTCAAATGTTTGTAGAATTGCAAGCCCCAGACCTTGTTACCTGGGATGAGTGGAATGCTGAGGGTTCCCTGCTGACATCTGCGCTGTGAGATAGAGTTCATAGGCTTCTAGCAACTTTGCTCTATCCGGATCAGTTCCTAGCTTCCTGCTTTGGGGACACTGTCCAAACAAACAAAATTTTGTAGAGTTGCAAAATTTGTGGAAAAATTTGGGGGAAAATTCTAATAGTCCTCAGTCAATTTAAAAAGACTTTGTTACAGTCATGAGAAGATGTTCAAGTTCTGTGGGACAGTAGTAGATGTTTTGCCTGGTGTCTAATGTGGTGACTGCCTCCTGCGGTGTCATGGCAAAGGTACGATTTGTCACCTGCCAGATGGTAAAGTGTGACGCCAGCTCTATGGTGGTTGGCCGAGATATAGCAGGGCCCTGTGATGTTATGTCGTGACGCCAGTGCTGTTTGGGCACACATGTATATGGTGGCACACCTGCTTTTATTTTAAAGGGCCGGTTATACCTTGTTTCCCTGTGGTCAGTGACCTGCCGTGCTGTTGCAGGGTCCCTTGGGTTGTAGTCATGGTGGTCTGAAATGGTGTAATGACCCACCCAGATTATTGCCACTGCCACCCACAGACAAGGGAGATAACTTAAGGAATTTTTGTGTACTGTGTTGGTGCGGAGGAAGAAATCACAGAGTCTCTTGACCATAAATAAGGTCTACTTTACTTGGAGAATGCATATGTATAACAGGTCATACAGCTTTACCTTGACACGACACTTTGTACTTGATAAGACACTTGACAAGTTAGGATCCAGATCTGTAGTGAGGGGAAGAGAAGTAGTACAGTCATGCGGACTGAGTTGCGTGCTGAGAATATAGAGTCAGGAGAGTAGAGGGGAGGATGTACTGTGCTCTGCTGGGATGTTGGAGGATTAAGTAGAATTAGAAGAATACTTGAGAGAGAATACTTGTGCCCGTGCATCGACTCTTGTTGAAATTAACCACCTAGTGCCCTACCAGTGTAGGGGGACCCGTCCTAGAGGGGGATACAAGCCCCAGACCTTGTTACCTGGGAGGAGCGGAATGCTGAGGGTTCCCTGCTGACATCTGCTCTGTGAGATAGAGTTTATAGGCTTCTAGCAACTTTGCTCTATCCGGATCAGTTCCTAGCTTCCTGCTTTGGGGACACTGTCCTGCACTGTGACTCTCCTAGTCCACGGCGTGGGTTGAGATGATCTCTGACTTGTCCTCTCTAAGGAAGGGTTTAACACTGCATAGTGTCGAGTGGAGTTACTTAAGGAGGAAAGGTCAACTGTATCTCGTCTCTATGGCGTCTAGTGACAAAAGACCACTACACTTCCTCTACCTATGTGACTTCCTATCTACAGCTCCTTATAAGGTGTGCTGTGAATGGGTGAAGAGTGCATACAGAAGAAGTAAAGGGAGAAGTGATAGGACAGAAGAAGAGAACACGCTCACTGGTCTACAGATCCATGTGACATATAAACAAACAATAACCCTTACAGTTCTGCAGCTTTGCATCAACTAAGTATATGTACTTGCAATAGCGGCATCTTGTGGTGAAACCGTAACACTACTTCATCACCACTTACAATAAGTACAGGCTTTTGTGAAGGGTGTAACTACATGCAACACCCGTGGTGGATACCACATCTAAGATCTCCCAATGTCAGATCTCCATCTTTTTCCTCCTTTACCGGTGCTCCAGGTATCTTCAGTGCCTGAGGAAGTGCGCATGCGCGCGGGAAATGGCTGTTGCACTGTCAGCTTTGGTTTGGCGTCCTCCGCCGACTGCTACACACTCTGCATGATGTTTTAAGGAATTCACAATAAAGAAGATTTTTAACGGTGAGTGCTTTCTCTTGTATCTCTACTGTTGGAAGTATATATTTTTGCTGTGACTGCATTTCCACGAGAGAGCACCCCGTTTTAGGCAACTAGCCAAAGCTATAGCCCCGCACTCCCTTCGGTGATGTTGATTAGTGCCGGTCCACTGTTTCTTGCATATCCAATTCAAAATTTGTAACCGTCTTTCATATACCGTGCATAGGGTCCGGTCACAACTGCTGCCACTGGGTCCTCTATATCTAGGACCAAACAGTCTAACAACAACCTACTTTGTCCATATGACCATTTATCCAACTGAAGGAGTAGTTGTCATGGGATCACAGATGCTATCCTCAGAGCTATGATGTTTCTGACACCTAGAAACCAAGTAGCTGCTCAGCCAGATTTTCCATCAAACCTGCACCCCACCATGGTCACTGCAGCTTAGGGTAAGTAGAGACTCTTTGGGGCTAACTGGGAGCCAAGCAGTTCTATTATATATCTTACATGGAGTGACTTGGGTTTATTGTTACATTATAGGCTACAGAAAAGTCAAAAGGGAAACCCAGCATTTTACCGAAACCCAACTCCAGCCATATTGTTTGGTTATGTTTCAAAGAAACCGTGCCTTAAGTCTCTGAAAGAGTTATTGTCTCAAGTAGTGTTGAGCAGACTTTTCAAACTGTTTGGGTTCGGCAATGTTCTTCTCTGCATTTGATTTGCGAAAGCTGAAGAAGTAAGATACTGTCCTATAGAGTCAGATGCCGAGCACTTGGGTTCTAAGAATGTTGCTGAACCTGAACACTCAACTAATTGCTGAGCATTCGGGTTGGGAGAATGTTGCCAAAATAAAGTTTGGCAAGTCCGCACAACACTAGTCTCAAGACTGGTCTATATTTCATCAGTCCAATAGTGAACATCAAGGGTAACCCACGTACCATTACAGGGTATTCCCTATTGGGGGAACCATTACCACTTACACCATCTGTGCAGCCCCCACCCTACAGTGGACACCTTCTCAGTAGCTGCATTTGGTTCTCTGGGAGATGGTGGCCACTTTTTATCCTTTCCCCATTCAGAACTAAAAATACACTCGACTCGATAGAAATACTTATCCTATGTATCTCTGGTACCCTGACACTAAAGAATTAGAGTTAGACAGTACCATAAAACTAGAGGAGACAGAAGACAGGAACAAGAACTGTCATAGAACCAAGGACGTATATTCTTACAAAGACTATCAATTGATCTCCGATAGTTCTTAACGCAACCGGATCAACGCATTTGAGTCTCCAGAAAACATTCCCTTCTCCTGTAGTTGACCCCCGACAGTAACTTTTAACCAAAGCTACAAAAAAAACCTCATGTCCGCGAATCCGGAAGATAATGGCGTCTTTTAAACCTGCGAAGCCCCAATAAAGACTCTTCATGTTGAAGCCCATGTAGACAAGACGAGCAAAGCCTTCACCTTCATCTTCTGCCGGTTCTTCGGTGACACCTGGTAGGATGTTCAGGATCATCTTTTTTTAATTGTGTGTCATGCGGAATCACCCTCAAGGCGCCTTCGCGTTTCATGACATTTATGGAGTAAGGACGGTAAGGGCTGCTTTAAATCAGCCGGCGGAGAAGACATCTTATTATTTTTAATAACATTCATTAGAATCTTGTTTCCTGCCTTTATTGGAGGGGGCTGTCACCATTACCAGAGATGTGCTTAAAAGCAGATGCCTTTTTTTTTGTAAAAAGTCGACTCTCAATAGATTAGACAAGCAATAGCTGCCAACTTGTCAAGGAGTGACACGCTGACAAATACCAAGTGTCTCTCCATGGCTGGCCCATTACATGTAACTTGTACTTTCCCATAACCCGATGACTCGCGAGCGGCTCGGAGCTACGGTACAGGAAGTCAATGGTGATTTTTGTTACTTTGTTGACCTCTTCGGGGACATGGCTGTCTAGAAGAAGTCTTCAGATGAGTCACTTTCTTGACTAGGACGGAGTCAGTTTCCCTGAAAGACAAATCACATTGCCACCAAGGACTCTCCAGTCTGGCAGGTTATTACATATATAAGTTCTGAGAGACCCTTTTGGCCCAAAGGCTCCTCCATCCAATGTCAAAAATAGAGTCCATAGACATTTCCTTGTAGAAGAGCAGCAGACGCCGTCATTAAGAAGGAGATAACTAAGTGCATCTGGGTAAAATATACTGATGATCTTCAGGATAGGCCATCAGTATCAGATGGGTCTGGTGCCGAAACCTGGCAAGGTTCATCCTAGAGAGAGATTCACACAGCTCCATAGAGTGTGTTTTAATGTGCTGAGCTGCAGTAGCCAGATATTGCAGGAATTCAGTCAATTCTACCTCCTTTCTATTATATGGGAGAAGCTATGGTCGAGAAGGGGTAGTGGGAGGGTTATAGTGTAGGCTGAATTCCTGGCTAGAGTGTGCACATCGGTTCAATACAGGTGAATACCATTACAGGTGTTGGTAGTCCTTGAATTAGAAGCTGAAAGTGGTGATAGGAATTAGAAGAAGTGTTGCTTGACTTAGAATAGGTTCAGGAACTGTCTTGGGGACCTTGCCTAATTAGTGGCTGGGATGGTTGTGCAGAATAACTTAGTGTTAAAGAATAACTCATACTCACAGTTAGAATAAGCAGAGAATAAGACCGTCTTTTGCCAAACAAGTCCAGCGAGAGTCAGATTAGCTAATACGAGTCCCAGGCTTCAACTACCAGGCGAAGCTAACCTCTCAAGATTTCCAGAGACTGAGCAAGTATCAGTGGAATACTTCGGCTTAGGCTCTTTGTCCCACTGAGGATCAATCTCTGTTTTTGTAGATTGTTCTGACATATTAGAAGGGTTTTGTGTGTTGAACCCAGGTGACAGTTACCCCACCGTTGGGTTTATCAGTGTATCGTAACTTTCTCTCAGACTCTCCTACCAGGAACTATTTTAATTAGGGGTGACCGGGTCTAACTTCCTATTGGAACATACTAGAAAGAGGAAAAGGAAGAAGTGCAATAGGACAGAAAAGTGTGTGTGGTACCTGCACCAGTGGTTGGGCAAAAATGAACATAGAATAAATAACAGTTAACTCTTTTGACATTCAGCTGTGAGAGAGTGAGACACCAAGTGGTGATGGTGCGGAAAGGCACCCATCATCCCAGAGTGTGACACCTGACAGAGTTACCTTTAGACAGGTGGTATACAAGACATAGTGGCCAACCTGGACTGGGACTGGGGAGCAAATCATGACACTAGAGGTATCCGGTGGGGATTCAATGGTTAACGAGTGGTGTTGTCGATGAGATACGGCACAGAATAGGACATCCGCTTCGCCTTTTAAAACCTTAAATGCCTGTACAGCGTGGAGCCGTGTCTCCTAATTATTCCCGGCGCTTTTCTCATTATCCGCTCACAAATAACATAATATTATGACAGCATTTTAATGCGGAAAATAATAAGCGAATGCCGCTGTCATTGTTGTTCCACAAAGACGGAAATCTACGGGATGCGTTAATGGCGCCCGCCTTGATTATGCCCCCCGTAATGTCACACGGAGAGCAGGCAGCAGCATCTAGGGGATGAATAGGATGGGCGATAAGTAATAAAAAAATAACAATAAATAAAAAAATTCTCACATCCTGACGAGTAACTTTATAATTAGGGCCGCGCCATTGTTATCCATTGTATAAATTTTGTATAGACGGGACGAATTACACACAAGCGGCTGAACGCGGAACGAGACAATGTAACAAGTTTAAAGAAGCTGCAAAAATGTGAAAATTTGACAGACTCCATATGAGGAAACTAAAGCGACCAATCAGAGCTTGTATCTGATATATATATATATATATATATATATATATATATATATATATATATATGGTTACAATGTGCCCAGGGTCTCAGGGCACTAGAGTAAGGGGGCAGCTTGTACCTTTGCCAACCTATAGCTTGCAGGTTGGGGGGAGGTTAAGTACTCGCACAGACACTTCCTTTCCCTTGTTATCTAGTAAATCAAAGCATAGAACATACTCCTCTCTGCTATGCCATGACATAGTGCTGATAAAAGTGCATTGGGCCGGCTTTATACTGTAGAGTGATTTACCATACACTGCCATGTGAATGTGAAGGAGAAGAGGTTACTGATGCATTGGCCTTGCAAGGTGCTATGTGAGCAGAAAGGTAACAAAAAGTTATCGATGATAGCAAGGAAGGGGTTACACTAAGCACTGAAGTGCTAATGATGACGACCATAATGATTAACACAAGCGGGAGGCAGCACTGTATATACAGTAGCAGGAACAATCCCAGACTTTCTAGGTGTTGAAAGATGACTGAAAAGCCTTGATTTACCTTTCAGGCACAGTGTGGACCTTCTGAATAAAAGACAGGTTCATACCGTTTCCAGGTTCAAAGCCCAGGCTTTCTACTTCTCTTTCTACATATATAAAAGCAGCTTAGCCCTACCCCTACCTTCTGTGATCCATGACTTACCCTAACAACAGACAGTCCTTAGAATACTGGGCTGAGTCTGGGATTAGGAGAGATAGTAATTCACAGTCAGAAACTGTCCAGAGCAGCAGCAAATCCCCATAGAAAACATCTTCTGCTCTGGGCAGTTCCTGACATGGACAGAGGTGGCAGCAGAGAGTACTGTGTCAGACTGGAGAGAATACACCACTTCCTGTAGGACATACAGCAGCTGTTAATTACTTGAAGACTGGATTTTTTTTTTATAGATGTAACCAGTTCACATTAACTGGTCAGGTAAAAAACAAACAAACAGCAGCAGCCTAGTAATACCAGGCTAATACTACCATCCTGCTACCACCCAGTCCATTTTTTGTCTGGCAGACTGAGCAGTCTGGCACCCAAAGGGTTAAGTGGGGCCACATTGCTTGGGTTTAGGCTGTTTCAACAAGTTTGTTTGTTTTCTTCTATTGAGCACCTCGATGTTTGATCTAACACCATGTTTGACCGAGCATGCTCACTCAACATTACTCACAAGAAGTAGTCAAGATGGACAGGATCGTCCAAAGGATCATACAGTGGGCTGTGGGATTGAGACAACCAAAACAAGGCCCATAAGGTCCTGCAGAGGACAACTCTCTGTTAGGATTAATTCACACATGACCTATTAGTCATACAAGAGGAACCGTGACCTATTTGTTACCACAACAGAGAGATTATAAGGGGATTCCTCGGTAGGTCTTTCCGATCCCGTTTTCCCTCCTGTGGATTTGCTCAGTTCTATCAGTCCTATGTAAAGATTCTCTAGTATTCATTAGGAGATGAGGGAAGTATCATCCTGGCAGCGAGCATCGCTCTTCTTCCGTAAATGCCATTTCACAGCTATTAGAGAAGGACTTAGCCGCGTGCGTCTGTGCTAAACGCCACCATCTCATTACAGTCGGAGATTTCACCGCGGCATCAATGAAGCTGCCCGCTGGTTTTGTTGTCTCCATCATTTACAGCCTAAGATAGTTAAGTGTGAAAATGTTTCTCGGAGAACTTGGTGTCGTCTTCCTCCATAACCTAACTCAAAGGGGTACTCTTTTTTACGAATCGACTAGCATCAGAAAGTTATACAGATCTGTATTTTACTTCTGTTTAAAAATCTCAAGTCTTCCAGTACTTATCAGCTGCTGTATGTCCTGCATGAAGTGGTGTATTCTTTCTAGTCAGACGCAGTGCTCTCTGCTGCCACCTCTGTCCATGTCAGGAACTGTCCAGAGCAGCAGCAAATCCCCATTAAAAACCTCTCCTGCTCTGGACAGTTTTTTACATGGGCAGAGGTGGCAGCACCAGGAAAGAATACACCACTTCCTGCAGGATATACAGCAGCTGATAGGTACTGGAAGACTGGGGATTTTTGAATAGAACTAATTTACACCAGTAGATTTTAAAACTTTTTTTGTAATATTCCTTTATCCCTATCTAGAAAAGTCATCCACTATCCACAGGATAGGGTATAACTAGCTGATCACAGGGACTTTGACCTCTGGGGACCCCAGTTTTGACGTGGCGCTCTCTTCTAATGGTCGGGTTGGGGGTGGAACCAGATAAGTCAATGATCTGGTCCCTTAGGCTGACCATACACACACACCTTGGCTAAGCTTGCCTGTGTTCTGAATGATGAGACTGGAGAAGGTTACTCTGGGAACGGCTTAGAACTAGGGATGGTCCGAACCTGCCGAGGTTCGGGTTAGTATGAACCCGAATGCTCGGCAGCAGATTCCCGCTGTCTGCCCGCTCCGTGGAGCGGGCGGATACAGCGGGAGTACGCCCTGAAAACTGGGATACAGCCTATGGCTATGGCTGTATCCCCTTTTTTCAGGCGGTCCTCCCGCTGGATCCGGGACAGCGGGAATCATTACAGAGGGTTTGGGTTTGTACGAACCCGAACCGAACTCGGTTCGGACCATCCCTACTTAGAACTCAAAAAGATTGGGCACCTTGAAATCCAGCATACCCGATCCTTCTCACCTCGGACATCATCTGTTGGGATTGAGTCAAGAGGCCCCATGTATATATGGTGGTGGGCTGATCATGCTGAAATTGGTGAAATTTGAGCAAAATTTACGTAGGATCAGCCAACCATCTAATGTGCACGGACACTACATGGAAAGCTGTATTTGGCATGTTGGATCTCAACTGCTTGATTGCAATATCAGTAATTTCCATGCTTGGGTGTATGTTGTTTCCCTCCTGGTGGCGTCACTAATGCCAGCCAGTACATACGTCCTCCTGCTGTTTCCTCTACTGCCCAATGGTCAAAGGGTAGACCTGTGCTGTTGACCACCAATCTGAGTTCCCTGCCTTTACCACGATGCCTTCTCACAGCTTTAACCTGGAATTGATTCTGCCAAACCATTCAGTGCCTCACACCAGTGTCTACTGTGCCAATTGCTACCCCCACCGGGAAGCAACAGCCTGGTAGTCCTTAGCAGCAAAGTCCACATCTCTGTCTTAAAAGGTGAAATAGAGGGACGATTGAGAGTGCCCCACAGCCTAACCACTTAGGTGGCACAGGGGGTTAACACCCATTGCCCATAGCACAGACCCTTTTGTCCTCACAGAGATAAGCCAAAACCAGAAGAGCCTGCCAGTGGTTTACCCCACTCTTCATGCTGCATCAAGTCTAATGTCTATGTTAAAGGCCAATTAGTAGCCATCGTATACGTGTGACTACTGATCCACCACCTACTACCCAAGACTAGTGGAAAATCCCTTTAAGTCTGTGAACAAATTCAATGGAGAATATTGGCAAAGTATAGCGCAAATTGAAAAGTCAAAGTAATTATTTACATATGTGCAATATCCCTTTAAGCAAAGTAACTCTACGGTAGCAGGAAGTGGCCCTCGCGGCACATTGGATGGGGGCCAGTACTTAATCCCAGTCCTATATCCATACATTCTAATCATCGTCTGCCCGAGATTTGCAGCTCCATCTCATAGGGACGCTGAATTTGGGCCTGTTTCCCAGTACAGTATGTGCATCCAGGAAGGAACATTTGCTAAAATTAGCCGTCTTCTTGTCTCAGACACGCCAGCTGATTAATACCCCTGACCGTTTGGAGCAGGATACACAGTGCTTGAATTTTTAGCAGGCATCTGTCTACACTTAGCTCAGCCTCTTGGATGGGATTTCACTGTGCAAGTACCAGAGAAGTGTTTTCTTTTGCATAATTAATTCTCTTTCCAGGGGTTTGCCGGCTCTCCACGCGTTTCAGGTCAGCTTTCATCAGATTTCCAGACGAATTTCGCAAATGCAAATTTGGAGACGTGGGCCTGGATTCCTGTAGGCCACCTGTACGGATAAATTTCCAGGTCGTGGCATTTACTTTCCCCCAAGGATTGAGTCTGTATATGATCAAGACTGGTGAAGAAATCTGAGCAACATGTAGAATTATTCTAGAAATTCACTACGTGTTATTTAAAGAGGACTGGTCTGTTCTTCTGGCATTTCCCGTTGAGAATACACTTTTGAAGAAGCGTCCTTCTGGTACAATGTATGACTATATCGGCTATTGGGTGCCACTATATCCTTTGTCAATAGGGAGTGTCTTAGCAGAGTCCACAATGATTGGGCAGTGTCTTAAGTATATAGGTCTGACGAGTACTGTCTCTCCTTGTGAAGACCTGCAAGGCTGGCAATGCCCTATAGGAAAAAGTATGTAACTTAGCTCTCCTCTAGAAGGAAGAAAGAAGGAAGAGTTACTGTGGCAGTCTGCAGGCCAGAGCCCTGGTACGGTCCTCTGTTGGAGTTGGAGAGAGAAGATTGTGAGTTTGTGAGAGAATATCACTATGCAATGCTTAACCCAGAGGTGGTAACGTTCACCAGGGTTCAACCTTTGCCTTCATGAGGAATTCCTATACATCCAGGACTATCCAACTCTAGGAATAGTCTGCAGTGGAGCAAATAGCATAAGCCGAAGTACTCCATTGGATCCTGCTCAGCTCAGCTACATTCCTTAATCTACTCAACTCAGCTACATTTCCTTACTTACCATCTTCACCACAAGCACTCGAGCTAGAAGTTATGTGTTGTCCATCAGAAGAAAGGACGTGAAGTTATTCATACATTTCCAAGGTAACAGAAAAACGGCCCAATGCAGTTTCCTAAGATGCTTCAGAATTGCTTGGAAAACGATACTGACTGGTCCACTGTAACCTCATGAAGACTAGAGTTTAAGGGGGACTCCGGTGTTAATAAAAAAAACAACCAATCAATCATAAACATAGTTTTTACATTTACCATCCCTCCTGAGTCTGTCTCCGTTGTAATTTCCGGCTGTTTTGAGGTCCCTGAAGCTCCAGTTGGGGGTTTCATTTTTTTCTTTACTTCCTGGTTTGGGCTTTCCCATGATGCACTTTGTCTCCTGTGATGTCTAACTGACTCTGTAAAACTGTTAGATGGCTTACATCTTGTTCAGCCAATCAAAGCTGAGCAACCTGTGTCATCTAACAGGGCTTACAGGGCTTAGACCCGCCTCCCTCTTGATGATGTTATTGTCACAAAATGGCTGCCACAGAACAGCCTGGGGTAAGCCTAGGGGTAAGCATTAGGTAAGAATGAGTTTACTTTACTTCCTGGTGGGGGATTGAGAGGGAAAAGATAGGGAAGGGGGGCAGATAAGTGATTGAAGCATATTACAGTGTTATATAACTTTGTAAAATGTTTCAATTACTGGGGAAAAGCTTTTCGTTGGAGTACCCCTTTAAGTGCTTACTATACAGGACAGGTAAAACGACAGGTGTCCCTGTTTCTCTATATCATTTCCATGGAACACTTTAATAGGGTTCCATGGAAACAACAGTATGTACTGAGTAGGAGGTAGGTTATTATGCCTCTTGCTCAGTTATCACCTGCTAAGATGGGTGCAGAGTGCCAGACCCAGGTGGTGTCAAAGTGTAAGCATTGACACCTACCTCTGGGTGGCACACATTGTCATGACTGGGTACTCTGCCTCCGGCCTACTCAAAGTGAACTAAGCAGCATTACAGCAGGCATCAAATGTATGCATCAATGCTCAGGAAGTACAAGAACAGGAACACCCTCTCTTTGACAGATGTCCCTGCTCATGTTCCTTGGATCTGAATTGATCATAAAGGCAAGCTAAAAGGATAAAGGGGGAGGCTATAACACTGCAGCACTATTGACATACAGTATCCTATTTACCAAAAGGACAGCTGCCCAAAACTTTATGGGTGGTGAGAGATGAGAGGGAAGTCTTGATTCACCTTTCAGGAACAACGTGGATCAACTATTTGAAGGGACATACTCCAGACTTTCTCCTTCCCTCCTGCACATAGCTAAAGCTAAGCCCTGCCCCCACTTCCTGTGTTTTGTCCTGATCTAGCTGTTACTAGAGACAGAATTCCCCTGTCAACAGGCAATGGGCAGCAGATGGCAGGGAAAGGAGACACCTAGTGGCCAAGACTTTACAGCTGTTTTTATGGGCTAAGTCATTTTTGGATTTAAAGGAATGTTAATAACATCTATGGGTCTAGGCAGAGGATTCTGGGAGCTCTGTATCAGAAAACTGGAACTCTGCATGTTGTACAGATATAAGTCATACTCAGAACACAATTTTATGTGGCTTTACAAAAAATAGTGTTGAAAGTCGGACATTGACTTTAAGAAGATTTATGAAGTGCCCGGCATACACATGGCCGCCCCCTACTCGCTGCGACGTTCCTTCCCGTGTAATTCTATGACACATGATTAAAAGTGTTTCACTCATCCTGTGCTCCCTGTAATTGAATGTCACTCACCTGAAGTCATCGCCGGCTCCGCCATCCACGGCTGAAAGAAAACCCTCTAAGTAAAGTGGGTCTCTTTGTCCTCATTCGGTGCCATTAAACCCCCCATCTCGGTGATCGCCAGGCTCAGCTGTCACCACCTGCTTCGTAGCAGAAGGTTTGATCTCTAATTCTTTTTGAAGAAAAAACTTCACAAAGAGAAGTTTCCTGGTTCTCGGAGCGCTGACAGGGAACGCCTGAGGGATAGACTTTCGGCTTACAAGATCTCAGCAGCTTCTTTGTACCTCTGGCATTAAAAGAGTTAATAATTTGGTTTTCGCTACGTTCTATAAACATTTCATTTCATTGCATTTACAAAAAGACGTGCTTCAGAGCTGAAATCTTCTACCATTCAATGATATATCCACCAGCAGAATAGTGAGTGCAGCTCTGGAGTATAAGACAGGATGTAACTCAGGAGCAGTAATGTAATGTATGTGCACAGTGACCCCACCAGCAGAATAGTGAGTGCAGCTCTGGAGTATAAGACAGGATGTAACTCAGGATCAGTAATGTATGTGCACAGTGACCCCACCAGCAGAATAGTGAGTGCAGCTCTGGAGTATAAGACAGGATGTAACTCAGGAGCAGTAATGTAAATGTGGTGGTGTAGTACTCGGCCAGTGATGGTGGTTGTCGTGATGCCAGTGCTAGTCCAGCACACAGGTGTTATGTTGGTACCTGCTTTAGTGTGGCCGGTCTGTAGTTTTCCCCAAATGGTCGATAACCTTCCGGGCTGTGATGCGTCCCTTGGGCTCTTGTCACGGTAGTCCTTAGTGGCAGTAGAGTAGAGGTAGTTGTAGCTGTGCTTGAAGAGCTTAGAGTAGAGTAGTGTAGAGCAGAGGAGTTTGTCAACGGAGTCCCAACCCAATGTAGAACTGTACTTTGCCAGAACTTGAGAGAATACTGGAGAGTGAGAAAAACTTGTACCCGTGTATAGGCTATAGTCTGGCCACCTTCTGCCCTACAGGGTTTAGCTTCCCATCCTGAGGGTGATACAAGCCCCAGCCTTGGTTATCTGGGTGAAGCTAAGTGTCCGAGCCTTCCCGGTTACCTGCACAGCGAGATAGGATACGTAGACCCTCTGGTAGCTTTGTCCTATCCAAGCTAGTTCCTCTTGTGTATCAGGATACTGCCCTGCACTTTTTAGAATGGTTCACGGCGTGGGCTGGAATGATGCCCGACTCTTCTCCCTCTGTAGTGTCTAGCACTGCGTAATAGATATAGTAGGAACACTGAAAGAATGGAGTGTCTCTGGTTGCTTCTGCATACACATGTCTTAACCAACTCACTTAACACACTGTCTGAACTGAACTTGTCCTGGACAAGGGTCCTGGCAGAGCCAGGCCCTGGCTTTGCTACAGCAGGGACGTCTGCTCTGTGTGTCCTTTCACGAGAATCTGAGTAGAACTGACGCTACACCTCCTCCCACCAAGTAACTTCCTCCAGGGGCTATGTAGGGGACCCTGGGAGTGGTGAAAAGGAATGTGTGCAAGAAGAAGAAGAAAAGTGATAGGCTAGAAAGAAAGAGCATCTCCTGTAGGTTGGCAAAAGCACATGGTGCACATAAAACAGTAACCCTTTGTTAGCTTCAGCCGTGCAACACATGAGAGCATACACACAAAATACTGACATCCTGTGGTGAAACTAAATCCTGTGGTGAAACTAAAATACCTTCATCACCACTTAACCTGGAGTAAGCAGTCTTTGCAACAGGTGTACATGAAAAAGAACACCACATAATGAATGTACACAGCCCCCCCCCCCCCCCCCAGCAGAATTGTAAGTGCAGCTCTGGAGTATAATACAGGATGTAACTCAGGATCAGTAATGTAATGTATATACACAGTGACCCCACCAGCAGAATAGTGAGTACAGCTCTGGAGTATAATACAGGATGTAACTCAGGATCAGTAATGTAATGTATATACACAGTGACCTCACCAGCAGAATAGTGAGTACAGCTCTGAAGTATAATACACAATATAATTCAGGATCAGTACATGATCAGTAATGTATGTACACAGTGACCCCACCAGCAGAATAGTGAGTACAGCTCTGAAGTATAATACACAATGAAATTCAGGATCAGTACATGATCAGTAATGTATGTACACAGTGACCCCACCAGCAGAATAGTGAGTGCAGCTCTGAAGTATAATACACAATGTAATTCAGGATCAGTACATGATCAGTAATGTATGTACACAGTGACCCCACCAGCAGAATAGTGAGTGCAGCTCTGAAGTATAATGCAGGATGTAACTCAGGATCAGTACATGATAAGTAATGTAATGTTTTAGAGAGATTCATTCTGTAGAAAACCAATTGATATGGAAGATAAGTGACTGACATCCTTTGGTTTAAGATTAGGTTTTTACCTTAAGAAAGATTGAGGTTGTCTTGGTATTTTGATGGAAATTTACTTTGCTTTGAAGATTGGATATTGGTTCTTGTTACATCAGAGATACAAGGCGGTGGTTCACGGTTACACGTCCACACTCCTGCATATATTCATACACACATACATGAATATATACATACATATATATATATATATATATATTGAATACATGTACATA
This sequence comes from Dendropsophus ebraccatus, assembly GCA_027789725.1. NCBI lineage: Eukaryota > Metazoa > Chordata > Amphibia > Anura > Hylidae > Dendropsophus > Dendropsophus ebraccatus. Next base: position 24,007,290 of record JAQFWZ010000029.1, read on the forward strand.
CATAAGGCATGAACCATCGCTGCAGAAGCATGCATATATAGTATACAGATATGTATGTGTGTGCATATATATATATATATATATATATATATATATATATATATATATATAGTTCATGTTCAATACTATTTCTGCCACTATAACTGTACTAAGTGGATTTATTTAAAGGGGTACTCCAGAGAAAAAAAATTATAATTTCAAATCAACTGGTGTCAAAATGTTAGATAGATCTGTAAATTACTTCTATTTAAAAAGAAACTCCAGTACATACAGTATCAGCTGCTGTATGTCCTGCAGGAAGTGGTATATTCTCTCCAGTCTGACACAGTGCTCTCTGCTGCCACCTCTGTCCGTGTCAGGAACTGTCCAGAGCGGGACAGTTACCTATCAATGTATTAAATAATACCGCAATATGTTGTCTATTACCAGCATCTTTCAGTGACAATAGATCAGTTATAGACATAGATCCGTCCATGTCAGGAACTGTCCAGAGCAGGAGAGGTTTTCTATGGGGATTTGCTGCTGCTCTGGACAGTTCCTGACATGGACTGAGGTGGCGGCAGAGAGCACTATGTCAGAATACACCACTTCCTGCAGGACATACAGCAGCTGATAAGTACTGGGAGACTGGAGATTTTTAAATAGAAATAATTTACTAGTTATCTGTCCACTGTATGTACTGTATGGACACTACACGTGTATACATATGTTACCTTTAGTTGGAGTTTGATTAGTATTGGAGATGAACACTATTGATAGACGTCTAAGCTTTGCATCCACCATGAACAAAAGCTTAGAGAGCGAGATACAGGCCCCATCCATGCGTGTTTATTGCTTTTCCCAGCAATATCTCCATGTCCATTGGTTGTATAGAGATTCTCCTACAGATAAGGGCTGAGAATAGATGACAATGAGCAGACGTCCGGCTATCAGTACCCCAATCTCCTCCCGTCCCCTCCTCCTCCGGCTCCCTCCATGAGTCCGGTCTCTTAGGGACGTTCTTTATCATCCTCCATTCTGCCGCTCACCAGTGACGCATTATAGATGTATCCATACATAGATTTTCCATGAAGACAGAAAATTAGCGATAGCCCCGGGCCCGGCCACCATTATTATTGCCATTTGTAAGGATAAGAGCCAGCCATGGGATCACATGACGATAAGATGTTCTCTGTAGCTGAGCCAAATCTTATTACTTAATGGGCAAAGGCACCGCTGAGAGTTCATTATTATTGAGTCAATCTATGAAATTTCCTTCTGGTCCTAATAGTCAGCGATGAAGTATCAGTGCTGTTATAATGATCTATTGTTGTATTGTAGTATAAATAAGAAATTTAATTGTAGTATGACGCCCAACTATCCAATCAGAAACACCCAATCATTCCATTAAAATAGCCCAACCCATCTCCATCACCCATCTATGCCACCCCCATAGCCCAACTATCCCGTCCCAAACACCAAACCATCCCATCTCCATCACCCATCTATGCCACCCCCATAGCCCAACTATCCCATCCCAAACACCCAACCATCCCTACCCCATCATCCCACTATCCCATCCCCTTAGCCAAACTATCAAGTTCCAAACACCCAACTATCCTATTCCATACACCCAACCATCCCAGATACCCAACCATCCAGTCAAAAATACCCAACTATTCCATCCCAAACACCTAACTATGACATATACCCAACCATCCCATCCCCATCACCCAACTATCCCATCCTAAACACCCAACCATCCCATCCCATACACACAACCATCCCATTCCATTCACCCAACCATCCCAACCAAGATACCCAACCATCCTATTCCAGACACCCAACTATCCTGTCACAAACACCCAACCATTCCGTTCCAGATACCCAACCATTCCATCTCATACACCCAACCACCCCATCCTCATTACCCAACCATCCCAACCTTATCACCCAATCATCCCATCCCAAACACCCAACCATCCCTACCCCATCATCCCACTATCCCATTCCCTTAGCCAAACTATCAAGTTCCAAACACCCAACTATCCTATTCCATACACCCAACCATCCAGTCAAAAATACCCAACTATTCCATCCCAAACACCTAACTATGACATATACCCAACCATCCCATCCCCATCACCCAACTATCCCATCCTAAACACCCAACCATCCCATCCCATACACACAACCATCCCATTCCATTCACCCAACCATCCCAACCAAGATACCCAACCATCTTATCCCAGACACCCAACTATCCTGTCACAAACACCCAACCATTCCTTTCCAGATACCCAACCATCCCATCTCATACACCCAACCACCCCATCCCCATTACCCAACCATCCCAACCTTATCACCCAATCATCCCATCCCAAACACCCAACCATCCCTACCCCATCATCCCACTATCCCATCCCCTTAGCCAAACTATCAAGTTCCAAACACCCAACTATCCTATTCCATACACCCAACCATCCCAGATACCCAACCATCCAGTCAAAAATACCCAACTATTCCATCCCAAACACCTAACTATGACATATACCCAACCATCCCATCCCCATCACCCAACTATCCCATCCTAAACACCCAACCATCCCATCCCATACACACAACCATCCCATTCCATTCACCCAACCATCCCAACCAAGATACCCAACCATCCTATCCCAGACACCCAACTATCCTGTCACAAACACCCAACCATTCCTTTCCAGATACCCAACCATCCCATCTCATACACCCAACCACCCCATCCCCATTACCCAACCATCCCAACCTTATCACCCAATCATCCCATCCCAAACACCCAACCATCCCTACCCCATCATCCCACTATCCCATCCCCTTAGCCAAACTATCAAGTTCCAAACACCCAACTATCCTATTCCATACACCCAACCATCCCAGATACCCAACCATCCAGTCAAAAATACCCAACTATTCCATCCCAAACACCTAACTATGACATATACCCAACCATCCCATCCCCATCACCCAACTATCCCATCCTAAACACCCAACCATCCCATCCCATACACACAACCATCCCATTCCATTCACCCAACCATCCCAACCAAGATACCCAACCATCCTATTCCAGACACCCAACTATCCTGTCACAAACACCCAACCATTCCGTTCCAGATACCCAACCATTCCATCTCATACACCCAACCACCCCATACCCATCACCCAACCATCCCAACCTTATCACCCAATCATCCCATCCCATACACCCAACCATCCCATAACCATCCTATCCCATACACCCAACCATCCCATACACCCCAACCATCCCATGACAAACATCCAACCGTTCCAACATAAACACCCAACCATGGCATTCCATACACCCAACTATCCCATCCCATACACCCAATTATTCCATCTCATTCCATACACCCAATTATTCCATCTCATTCCAAACACCCAACCATCCTGACATCAATGTGTCTTAAACCTTTTATCTGCCTATTACAAGACCTCTGCCAGCCCTGACCTTTGACTGAATAACTACGTCTCGTGCTTGATTACTATTATATGGAATCTGTTATTAAACATTACCGCAACGGCCAATACCAGGGTGACCCTAAAACTTCGCACTTCAGTTCAGCCCTACACCAAATCTGAAGCAACTCCCTTCTATTGGCAGGTAAAGCCTTGTATCAGGCAGTATTATCCTGACACTATATGGTCATACTATGTCGGATCTATATGGCAGAATTATCATGGCACTATATGGCGGTATTAAGTGGGCTAAGTAACAAAAAAAATCTTAAAATATGGGAATTTCTATATCGCTTGATGCCTATGGCTGTGAATTGTTTCGACGGGAAATGAGATGAGTCAGCCAGGACGGCCACCATGGCTCCAGAACACTTCAGTAATGAGGTAACGCAGAGAGGAATCCCGTCCTGTTTATGTGTGAAGTTTCCCTCTAATCATCGGCTTACTGCCCATCCCCCTCCGTGCTCCCAAACACATATGGCTAAAACCGAGACCGCTAGCCAAATCCAATTATAGATAAATTGATTTGCCTGGAGAACCCGCACGCCAAGCCATTTCTGGGGCTATGCTTAAAATAGGAGCCAATTACTACTCTTTATATTTGTTTGCTCTTTAATTTGCTTATAATCCCATTGTCTTATTATTTCTCCCTCTACTTTTGCTGAGATCCTAAAATAACAAAAAAAAAATTAACCCAATATTTAAAGGAAAGTGAGATATAGGAAGCAGAGGTCATACAGGCCAAGTATATATATATTCTCAATACATAGGAGCAGTATTATAGTAGTTATACGAACTGGAGAGAATGGAACGGCTGCACATCCCATCTATGGCTGATACTAATGCCGCTAGGCCTATATTAAAAATCAACACCAGAGTGTCTGTATATGAATTGATCAAGCCATATTGCCCCGTGTACCACCGCGCAGGTCCTCTGGTCCACACGGGTCCCTACGCTAACTCCACACCGTGTCGGTCAGCGACCGCCAACCCCGCAAAGCGTGCACGTGCAGGGAAGGGAGGCCATGGAACGGCCCTGCAACCCCACTGTCACAGGACCAGACCCAAAAAGCCCCACCAAAACCCAACCAGCACCATTCTGTTTGCTGCAGCTATGGTGAGTATAATACCTTATCCAGACTTGTGCTGCTTGGGGGCGACCTTCTCCGCCGGCGGTGCTGGCCGGGTTCTGGTGTGGTGTTTTTGGGTCTGGTCCTGTGGCATGGGGGTCGCAGGGCCGTCCCATGGCCCCCGTTCCCTGACTGTGCACGCCTGCGGGGTTGGTGGCCACTGACTGGCACGGTGTGGACTTAGTGTAGGGACCCATGTGTATCAGATACCGGCACGAGGTACATGGGGCAGTATGGCTTGATCAATTCATACACAAAATTCTGATGTGTTTTTTATTTAGCCTAGCGGCACTAGTATCAGCCATAGGTGTGAGGTGCAGCACTCTGTTTCTTCCCTGAACCGCATTATAGTAGTTATATTTTTCTATATATGAGGCAGTATTATAGTAGCTATATTCTTGCATATAGGAGCAGTATTATAGTAGTTATATTCCTGTATATAGGAGCAGTATTATAGTAGCTATATTCTTGTATATAGGAGCAGTATTATAGTAGTTATATTCCTGTATATAGGGAGCAGTATTATAGTAGTTATATTCCTGTATATAGGAGGCAGTATTATAGTAGTTATATTCCTGTATATAGGAGCAGTATTATTGTAGTTATATTCCTGTATATAGGAGCAGTATTATAGTAGTTATATTCCTGTATATAGGAGCAGTATTATAGTAGTTATGAACACGAACTGGAGAGAATGGAACGGCTGCACATCCCATCTATGGCTGATACTAATGCCGCTAGGCCTATATTAAAAATCAACACCAGAGTGTCTGTATATGAATTGATCAAGCCATATTGCCCCGTGTACCACCGCGCAGGTCCTCTGGTCCACACGGGTCCCTACGCTAACTCTGAACCGCATTATAGTAGTTATATTTCTGTATATAGGAGCAGTATTATAGTAGTTATATGCACAAGCCAAAAAGACAAAAATGGCTGCACATCGCACCCATGGCTGACACGAAAGCTTGTTCAGCTACATTTAAAACCAACATCAGAAGTAGGTATATAATTTGGCCAAACCATATTGCCTCATGTACCACGTGCAGGTCTTCTGATACACATGAGTCCCTAACCAAACCTCATCACTGTGCCGGTCAGCTACCACAATCCCCGCAAAACGTGCGCAAGCAGAGAAGAGGGGCCACGGAATGGCCCTGCAACCCCATTGTCACAGGACCAGACCCAAAAGGGCACCCCAAACCCCGCAGGTGCCACCGGCGGAAAAAGTGGACGCCAAGCAACACAAGTGTGAACAAGCTCTTACCTCTCTCAATTCCTCTGCAGGTAGAATGGGAGAATACTAGGAGATCCTCCCCTTATGTACACAGGTGCTTCCTGCTAATTTGGATCACATGGGTCTTACACAGCACGAGTGCTAGCCACAATGAAAGAAGGGACAGAATACATAAAATATGCACAAGCCAAAAAGACAGAAATGGCTGCACATCGCACCCATGGCTGACACGAAAGCTTGTTCAGCTACATTTAAAACCAACATCAGAAGTGCACGCCTGCGGGGTTGGTGGCCACTGACTGGCACGGTGTGGACTTAGTGTAGGGACCCATGTGTATCAGATACCGGCACGAGGTACATGGGGCAGTATGGCTTGATCAATTCATACACAAAATTCTGATGTGTTTTTTATTTAGCCTAGGGGCACTAGTATCAGCCATAGGTGTGAGGTGCAGCACTCTGTTTCTTCCCTGAACCGCATTATAGTAGTTATATTCCTGTATATAGGAGCAGTATTATAGTAGTTATATTCCTGTATATAGGAGCAGTATTATAGTAGTTATATTCTTTTACATAGGAGCAGTATTATAGTAGTTACATTCCTGTATATAGGAGCAGTATTATAGTAGTTATATTCGTGTATATAGGAGCAGTATTATAGTAGTTATATTCTTGTATATAGGGAGCAGTATTATAGTAGTTATATTCCTGTATATAGCAGCAGTATTATAGTAGTTATATTCCTGTATATAGGAGCAGTATTATAGTAGTTATATTCCTGTATATAGGAGGCAGTATTATAGTAGTTATATTCTTGTATATAGGAGCAGTATTATAGTAGTTATATTCTTGTATATAGGGAGCAGTATTATAGTAGTTATATTCCTGTATATAGGAGCAGTATTATAGTAGTTATATTCCTGTATATAGAGGGCAGTATTATAGTAGTTATATTCCTGTATATAGGAGCAGTATTATAGTAGTATATTCCTGTATATAGGAGGCAGTATTATAGTAGTTATATTCCTGTATATAGGGGGCAGTATTATAGTAGTTATATTCCTGTATATAGGAGCAGTATTATAGTAGTTATATCCCTGTATATAGGAGCAGTATTATAGTAGTTATTTTCCTGTTTATAGGAGCAGTATTATAGTAGTTATATTCTTTTACATAGGAGCATTATTGTAGTAGGTATATTTTGTAAATATTTATAAATGGTGAAGCGTCCCTTTAAGGAGTCGTCTCAGCCTTTCCTTCTGCATTGCAGGCATTATCTCAGCATAAGCAGCAATTATTTTTCTCATTTTCTTGTGTTGTTTAGATTCTCCCTGTGGCACTGGGCTTAATATATGGACTGGATATTCTGGACAATCTGTTTATTTAACAGGTTTATCCCTGTGTATAAGCTATTGATTACGGGGGCAGAGCTCCTTCATTGACCAGGCATGTTATCCAGCATACTGCATACATTTATCAAAGGGCTTAACAAAAATAGAGCAAATGTGCTAGCCAATAAAGAGGAAAAGTGGAGAAAAAACAATAAGACAATGCTGCGGGTCACGCATCTCATCTCTCCCGAGTACGGGAATTTTCTACTAATCTTGAGTTTGAAAGCGAACAGATGAAAAACGGACCCGCGGGATGGTGGGCGCTGTGATAATTCATTTATACCGATATAAATAGAATACGCTAAACTAACAAGCAATGTAAACAAACCTCTTCAGTTGTTACATCGGGGGCAGATAGTACACGGTCGCGCCTGTCCTGGCATATGATCGACCCACGACCAAAACTGTGAGAAATTTTATCATAGTAGGTGGCAGTGTGTCGGTGTTAAATTACCATGTGGCATCTTTGTAGATTTAACTGTCGCCACCTAGTGGCTGTTACTTGTGGTGCATCGTGTGTATAGAACGCTTGTTTCCTGACTAGGGCTAAACTGATATTGCAGGTTATCTCTGCACAGGGTAATGAGGCAGTACCCTGCAATACCAGCCACTGCCTGCGGACAAGAATGGCACTGTTTTGGTAAAATATTCTAATCTAATTGCTAAAAGAACTGAGAGAATCTGCGGTTGAGTCCAAGTCAACCATGATTACAAATCAGTGCGGTCAGACTAGAAGGGGATGGGAATACAGATGTCAATGAATGCATTACGTTCATAGATTTCATATAATTCAAGATTCCTATTACCCACAACGTCACTCCACGCTGTTTCAGGGTTGTCATCAGTGATAAAATTATTTCTGCCACCACTAGAGGAGCTCACTGTATTCTAAAGGAGCTGTATGCAGTGAGCTCCCCCTAGTGGTGGCTGTAAGCTATGAAGATTTTATCATTTAACTCACTTGTCTTTTTAAAGGGGTATTCTCTTTTCAGCTAATATAGTTATACTTGTAGGCAATGTCCCCTCTAGGCTTTAGCCACTGCTGAGTGTAATGACAAGCGAGCTGGGCAATGTTTAAGCAAAGTTGGGCAAACCGAAAACTTTACACAGGAACATCGGTACCTTAGTCTAAAGGTTAATGTAGCATAGGGAATTACATATAGTGGAACAGTTGATGCCCTTTCACATGTACATCTGTTGCAAATTTGATGCATTATTTAGGCCTCTCTGTGCAGCCCCCATATAGTATAGGCCCCTTATGTTGAGCCTTTATGTAATATAATACATTGTGCAGCCTTTCTGTATAGTATAGGCCTTTCTGTAAACCTCCTCCATATATAGTATAGGCCCTGTCATAGGGCATAGCCCCCCTTATATAGTATAGGCCTCTCTGTGCAGTCCCCATATAGTACAGGCCCCTTGTGTTGAGCCTTAATATAATATAATACATTGTGCAGCCTTTCCATATATGGCATCACCCCCCCCCCCCCATATAGTATAAGCTTCTCTGTAAGCCTCCTCCCTATAAAGTATAGGCCCCTTCATATGTCATAGTTCCCCCATATAGTATAAGCCTCTCGGTAAGCCTCCTCCCTATATATTATATGTCACATCCGTGTCACATTCCTCTCGCCGCACCGCTGCTGCCCCATCTCCTGCTCTGTGACGGGGCTCCTCCTCCTCCAGCTCCCTGTCAGCTCGACAGGCGCGTCCCTGTCTCCTAGGGAGCGCACACACCGGCTCTGCTATAATTTAAATTGTCTGTGTGCTGCTCTCCTATAAATTGCAGCCCTGCCCCACCACAGGTGTTGGAGCCTCTACATGCTTCCTAGTGTGTTCAGTCCCAGGTACCTGTTGTTCCTGTCATTGTTCCTGCCCGTTGTTCTGCCACCTACGGTTCCGCTTGTGACTGTTATCCGTGTGTCCAGCTGCCTACCTGCCTGCCTGCCTGCTTACCTACTGTTCTGCTACACCTCGTCCGCCATCACTAGCAAGCCAAGCCAGGGGTAGCGACCTGGGGGTCGCCTGCTGCAGCAAGTCCTTCCCGCCTTGCGGCGGGCTCTGGTGAAGACCAGCGGCCCCTTAGACTCCGCTCCCTGGTGCAGCTTACCCCATTGCTAGTGACGGTCCAGTGGATCCACGACTCCAGTCACTGCATTATAGGCCTCTTCATATGTCATAGTTCCCCCCATATAGTATAGGCCTCTCTGTAAGCCTCCTCCCTATATAGTATAGGCCCCTTCATATGTCATAATTCCCCCCATATAGTATAAGCCTCTCTGTAAGCCTCCTCCCTATATAGCATAGGCCCCTTCATATGTCATAATTCCCCCCATATAGTATAAGCCTCTCTGTAAGCCTCCTCCCTATATAGTATAGGCCCCTTCATATGTCATAATTCCCCCCATATAGTATAGGCCTCTCTGTAAGCCTCCTCCCTATATAGTATAGGACCCTTCATATGTCATAGCTCCCCCCATATAGTATAGGCCTCTCTGTAAGCCTCCTCCCTATATATTATAGGCCTCTTTATATGTCATAGCCCCCCCCCTATATAGTATAAGCCTCTCTGTAAGCCTCCTCCCTATATATTAGAGGACCCTTCATATGTCATAGTTCCCCCTATATAGTATAAGCCTCTCTGTAAGCCTCCTCCCTATATATTATAGGCCTATTTATATGTCATAGCTCCCCCCATATAGTATAGGCCTCTCTGTAAGCCTCCTCCCTATATATTATAGGCCTCTTTGTATGTCATAGCTCCCCCCATATAGTATAAGCCTCTCTGTAAGCCCCCTCCCTATATATTATAGGACCCTTCATATGTCATAGTTCCCCCTATATAGTATAAGCCTCTCTGTAAGCCTCCTCCCTATATATTATAGGCCTCTTTATATGTCAGAGTTCCCCAATATAGTATGAGCCTCTCTGTAAGCCTCCTCCCTATATATTATAGGCCTATTTATATGTCATAGCTCCCCCCATATAGTATAGGCCTCTCTGTAAGCCTCCTCCCTATATAGTATAGGCCCCTTCATATGGCACAGTGCCCCGTCCCCCATTTATGTAGTATAGGCCTCTCTGTGCAGTCTACCCCCATATAGTATAGCCTCTATCTGTTAAGCCCCCAACATTGCATAGGACCCCTCCCAGGGCCACAATATAACTGTATTTATTCGGTCACTGAAGGGAACTAATATGCGACCGGCCGGACGCTTCCTCTACAGGTTGGAGACTGAGAGGCTCGGGAATGAAGTGTCAGGGAATGAGCCACCTTTGCATTGTCAGACCAGCCAGACCCTTGTTTTTAAAACAGAGTGGTGTTTCTTAAAGTGAATGTACCACTAGGTACATCTCTTTGTTTTATCTACATGAATAAATCAGTGCCGGTGCAGGGGTGACGGCTCGTGGTCCTGTTTTTGAACTGCCTCCCAGTTTCCACGCACGTCGCAGGTCTATTCCCAAACATCGGCCCGGCATGAAGCACAGTGTGACGATCTCCTCTCCATTAAAATCAACGGAGACGCGTCACAGAGAGACAGGGGCTTAGTCACACTAGAGGCCGGCAGGCCCAACTCCAGGGATTAATGCTGGGCCTGTGCTTGGGAATAGACAGGTGCAGTGCATGGACGGCGGTCCAAAAAAGGACCGTGGCACCGGCATCCCTGCGCCGGCATTGGTCTATTCATATATTTTTTTTTTAAAAGCGATGTACTTAGTGGTTCATTCGTTTTAAGCAAATTGCATTAATGGACCTCATAATTATACACTATGGGGAAGATTTATCAAACATGGTGTAAAGTGAAACTGGCCCAGTTGCCACTAGCAACCAATCAGATTCCACCTTTCATTTTCCAAAGAGTCTGTGAGGAATGAAAGGTGGAATCTGATTGGTTGCTAGGGGCAACTGAGCCAGTTTCACTTTACACCATGTTTGATAAATCTCCCCCCTATGATCCTGATAAACATTGTAGCATAAGGACAGTGTAAGGACCCCCTGGAGACATGACCTGTATCCCCTCGGGTGCCACAGGTTGAGAATTTAGGCCTCAATCTACTATAGACCTCAGGCCACCATAATAAATCAGTTTTTTTTATTATTACCCAAGACCATTAATGTCAATCCTATGTATGGCCATGTTCACACAGTGTGATACACCGGCCGTTCTGTAACCCGGCCAGGTCATGTTACTGAAGATCATCACAGTGCAGTGGATGATTTTCATTTCTGGTGAATTCGGATGCAGATGAACCCATGTGCGCCCGTATCCCAATTCAACGCTACACACATGGAGCATGCAGCCGGAGCCGCACGCTCCATTGTGTGAACTGACATGTCTGTGCGGCCGCCATTCAATGCAAAACATTAGTTGTGTGAACATAGCCCATGTCTGTATTAATACTCACCTCACCTGATTCCAGCCACTCTCTCTTCCTCCATCTTCTGCTATAGCTCTGCTGTTTCAGGCCCTGAGACTAAACAGCCGGTAAGGTGATAAAACAAGGTGGTCTGGTTAGAGCCTTATCCTGCCATGCCTTACCTGTAGATTGTGGTTCATTCCTTGTGATGTATATTCTGACCGACCCTGATATTCAGGATATTACCTTTGCTTATCCCCTTGGATGACCTTGGTACCTGTTGTTCTCATCCTGTTACATTCTCCTCTATGCTCTGGGTCACAGTCCTCGTGTACCTCTGTATTACCACCAGTCCTGGGGTTACGTCCTGGGATTCCTCTTCTCCCAGGGACTCCAGTCTAACCAGGATTCCAGCTGTGAGAAGCCACGTTCCTGCTCTTTGATCACCAGCGATCTGTCAGCTTTGCATTGTGCAGGGAGAGAGATTACCGCAGCACATTCATGCTTGGCACATGGAAATGTCCCCGGGAACGGGCGGCCGTTCTTTTACATTCGGCTTTCGCTCATTTTCCTTACGTTACATTAACTTACAATGAGACAATCTGAGATAAACTCCCATTGCTTTGTCTTAATAACGTTTTGTCTGCGGGGAAGATGAAATCCCCAGATATCCTCCCCCGATGTCATAAACCACGAGCCAGCGCTCGGCACAAATGACTCCGATGTTCAAAGAACAAATTTATTGGACAGAGACTGGATGGAGATAAGGCTTGTAATATCTCGCTTCTACATGAGCTCATGGCCGTCCATCCGATGTGTCACAGCTGCTTTCTGGATTCCACAATACATTAACATCAGGCTTCACCATTGCCGATAGAGAATGAGGGGTCACCTGGTGTAACAAATCTGCCCCCCCCCCCCCCCGACCTACTATGTGCAGTATGTAATACTGTGTCCCGTCTTTGTCCCTTCTTGTATATTAGTTCTACCTGTACAACGGCAATCTCGCTGCTGCTGAGAGTTCCCTCCATGCTATTCCCCATGCTCTATATATAGGGGATGCAACCAGGGCAGTGCACACACAAGACTTTCTTTCCCTTACTTCTCTGGCCAATCATAGCACATACTCATGCCGTGGCCCGGGTTGCGGCAACTGATGTTGGGGCTGCTGGTGGGTTTGGTGTTGCCGAGGCTACTTGTCGACGGTAGAGAAGAGTCCCACTTTAAACAACTTTCAAACTTTACTTGGAAAAGGCTTACAGTTACAAACAGAGCTCAGGTATAATCAGCAGTAACACTCCAACAGGTAGATAGGTGAGTTGATAGAAGAAACAGTAAGGTAACAGGTGTCAGGGGCAGGATAGGAGAACCCCTTGCCTAATGTACTTTATACTCTGCCGGGATGTGGTGAAGTGTCTTTAGAGTGTTGAAGAAATCCTAATCAGGTATAGATGAGTCCCAGTTGTCTCACCTAACCGCCTTCTGCCCCACAGTGTCGAGTGACCCGTCCTCTGGGGTAGAACAAGTCCCAGTCTACTCGACTGTCTAAAGGTCTTGTCTAGCAACCTATAGTGGTTGGGAAGCTAGTGTCGGGAACAGCTATATACACGTCCTGCCTGGTCTGTAGCCAGGTACTAACTAACAACTAAAGGATAGTAGTTACTATGAAGGGAGGTGTATATGCAGCTAGAACTAGTGTTATCTGCAGCTGTGCTGTGAGAGTGACATCTAGTGGTTGGTGTAAGGAACAGCAGCCTCCTGTCACATCCTGTGACACTAGAGTGAGACACTCTTTACCAAGGTGTAAGAGAAGAAAGAAAACACGTAGTGGGACACTACACTCATCTCTGCCGTGTCATGACATAGTGCCAGAGACTGAACAGACTGAACTGTGTTAGGCTGATGATTTACAGTACTATAGATGACATGTAGGTGGTGGTTACTGATGCTGTGTAAAAGAAAGGGAGGAAGCAGGAGCACAGAAAGGAAAGGGTTAAACTAAGCACTAAAATACTATTGTTGCTATTGCAGACAAACTAAAGGGGGAGAAGGAGATTATCTTTAACACACAGCAATAGATACACTGCTATTCACAAAAGGGATAGCTGCCCTGAGCTATATGGGTGCCTATACATAAGAAGGAAGCCTTAATTTACCTTTAAGGGACAGCTTTAAGGGATCACCTTCAGCAAGCAGACTGTCTTATTTTGCAGGTAAACATCCCAGATTCCCTCTTTTCTCTCCTGCACATAGCCCATGGTGATTTCTGCCCCACGTTCTGTGTTCTGTCTTGATTTAACTGTTACTAGAGACAGATTTCTCATGGCAACAGGCAGTGGACTGCAGATTGCAGAGAAGTGAGACACCTAGTGGTCTTTAAATATGTTGTGTTTTTTTTTTTTGTTTTTTTTTTTCGTTTTTGAATTAATTACAATTATGTAAGAAATCACAAGGAGGGTTGAGATTACAGGGAGCATTTAGGTAAGGAAATATTAAGAATACTTATTGCCTACTGCTAATACTAAACCTTATACACATAGCACTGGCACATCCATGGAACCTACATGGACCTGTACCAAGGTCTTGTGGTGAGACTGTACTCACCCATGGCCATGCGCTTTTCTCTTGGCTCTTTCTACTGATGGGTGACATCCAAATGTCCACGCGTTTTGACCTGTTGCTGATCTTTTATTTGTAAGCAGAGCTTTTTCAATACTTGAGCGTTTTGTCACTATAATTTTTTCAAGTTTATCCAACATTTTTTTTTTGGAGTCCATAAGCGCTGGAAGCCGGAAGAACATTCTACAGTCTTTATCTCATAGAGCAGCAATCCCCCCCAACCTGTGACTCCCCGACTCTCGCACAAACACGACACCCTTCATGCTCTCCTAGCCTTCGGCACTCTCTATGCCGCCATATGTTGCCTACATGAAACCAATCCAACATGCTACGATCGACCGAACATGGCCCAGTCTTTATCTTACAGAGTTGGTAGAGACGGAAACCGTAACGGACGCCATATTGTGGGCCGCTAATTCACAGGTGATTAGAAATTCTTTTTTCTCGTCCATTAAAAAGTCAAAAGCCATTCATTAGCCGCTCAACCCCCGGAAGCTGCAAGAAAAGCAAACACAATTTGTGCCATTGACGGCGGCGGCGTCTCAGCACGACCCCATGACGTCTACCAGATGTCAGCCACTTTCACTTCTGTCCTTTTGCCCAGAGCTGGATTTCATGTTTCACAATTCATTGCCTCTTTTTTTTTTTATCCATTTAGCTCCACTGTAATTACTCATCAAGGCATATATGTATTTTTAGCAGCAGATTACACCCTCTCCGTCGCCCCCATTCTTTTCAAATCAAATCAAAAACCTTTTTTTTTTCGTCTTTTTTTTTTTTTTTATCCTCTATTGATTTGCATTAACTCAACTTTTAAGTTTTTTTCCCCCCCGTTTTTTTTTTTTTTTTTTCTCTCCCTGGCTGGGAATAAAGGAGGAGAGGGATGTAATCAGCGTCATTATCTCTGGCTCTCAGATCCCCGCGGAGAGCGTATGTCACATGTGATGTGGGCTAACGGGATTGTGAATGGCGACGTGCGAGCGCTTGCCTCTGCCACCGACTCATATTTGCTTCCTCCACTTCTGGAAGCTGTCACCCTGATCACAATGTGCTGCCAGCTATCCTCGCACGGCTGCTAAAACGCGTCTGTAAGCTACTTTTACTGGGGAAGGGAAGATACCAAAAGGTGTCATGTGCCCTGACAGATAATTGTCAAGCCTTGTCTAGGGAGACCGAGGATCAGCCTTAAAGGGCGTCTCCAGTCGCAGCTCGTATTAACATCAGTTAGGTACAAACAGTCTCTGGGTTAAGTTATAGAGACATTATTTTTTATTTTATTTTTTTAAAGCCTTGTTTTTGTTTGTTTTTTTCATAGATTTTAAATTTTCTTCAGTTTGGGTGGAGCTTCAGTGTATGTGCTCATCGTCGCCCTCTGCTGGGCAACGCAGGGAATGCAGTGGTTTCACTTTTCAAATGATTACATGAGCCCCCACCCTGCTCTAGTCTCCCAGGGATGCTTATAGGTCATTTTGGAGGAATACATTAACCCTTTCACTGCTCTAAAGTACTAGGGGATTATGACATTGACCACTTTAATACCCCTAGACCACCAATTGGATTGGCTTTACTTTCTTTAGCATCAAGACCACCAGGGAAGCTCGTATTAAGCCTTTATCTGCCCCCAATCCACTTAGGATGTTGGTATTAACCCTTTCAGTACAGTAGATCTGAGGAATGACAACATCAATACTTTCCCTGTCCTAGACCACCAGGAGTGATTAAACTAACCCATCCTAGACCACCAGGAATGATTACATTAACCCTTTCCTAGACCACCAGGGATCATAACATTTTCTTCTTTTCTAGACCACTAAGAATCATTACATACACCCTTTCCTAGACCACCAGGGATCATTACATACACTCTTTCCTAGACCACCAGGGATCATTACATAAACATCTTTCCTAGACCACCTGGAATCATTACATTATCTACTTTCCTAGACCACCAGGGATCATAACATTTTCTACTTTTCTAGACCACTTAGAATCATTACATAACCCTTTCCTAGACCACCAGGGATCATTACATAAACTTCTTTCCTAGACCACCTGGAATCATTACATTATCTACTTTCCTAGACCACCAGGGATCACTACATTAACCCTTTCCTAGACCACCAGGGATCATTATATGAACTCATTTCCTAGACCACCAGGGATCACTACATTAACCCTTTCCTAGACCACCAGGGATCATTACATTTACCCTTTCCTAGACCACCAGGGATCATTACATTAACCCTTAACTAGACCACCAGGGATCATTACATAAACTTCTTTCCTAGACCACCTGGAATCATTACATTATCTACTTTCCTAGACCACCAGGGATCACTACTTTAACCCTTTCCTAGACCACCAGGGATTATTATATTAATTCATTTCCTAGACCACCAGGTATCATTACATTAACCCTTTCCTAGACCACCAGGGATCATTACATTAACTCTTTCCTAAACTACCAGGAATTATTATATAAGCCCCTTTCCTTGACCACCAGGGATCATTATGTTAACCCTTTCGTAGACCACCAGGGATCATTACATTAACTCATTCCCTAGACCACCAGGGATAATTATATGAACCCCATCACTGCCCTAGAATTTCAGGAATTTTGGCATCAAACAATTTGATACACTAGATCACCAAATATATTAGTATCGCCCCATCTGCACCTAGACTACCAGAAATGCTGGTTTTTAGCCTATTCCTGTCCTAGGCCACATGATTTAGTGGTATTAACCCTTTAAATTTAGTAAACCTTCAGGATATCTAATCAGCTAGGGATAAGTTACTGTAATACCTTCTCTGCACCTGGCCACCAGGGATGCTTACATTTACCCCATCACTGCCATAGATTTTGATGCTGAGCACTTCACTAGATCACAAACAGTATTGGCATTCATTGCCCTGTGCCTAGACCACCAGGGAAGCTATCATGAAGTCTTAATTGTCCTAGACGACTAGGGAAGTGGTTAATAACCCTTTCAGCACACTATACCATTAGGTTAAGTCTGTAATCCATGTTGATACTGGGACTTCACCACAAACACAAACAATACTACTATGCAGTGCCAGATACAGCCGTGTAGTGCACACAATATCTCAGAGCAGTGCATAAATAAGTACTGCTCCACCTGTAGTAAACCAACACTGCAGTGCATAAATAAGTACTGCTCCACCTGTAGTAAACTAACACTGCAGGGAAGCAATATATGCTGCCCTGTGTGTAATTATCCAACATCAAAGTGCAGAAATAAATACCGTTTTGTCTGTAGTAAACCAACACTACAATGCAGCAATAAATCCTACTCCACCTTTATAAACCAAAATCACAGTGCATAAACAAATCCTGCTCCACCTGTATAACCTACCACCATGCTGCACCAATAAGTACTGCTGGACTGGTATAACCCAACACTATACTGCACCAATACAAACTGCTCCATCTGTATAACCCAGTACCATGCTGCACCAATAAATACTGCTGGACCGGTATAACCCAACACTATACTGCACCAATACAAACTGCTCCACCTGTATAACCCATAATGAAATGTGTGCACAATTATTGGGGAAGAGGGTAATCTACAATACATTAGCACAAAATACATAAGCCCACCAGTCGCCCTCTCTTCTTAGAACTCCCTAATACCAGTATATTAAAACGTTACTTTTAATATAGAATGCTACTTAAATAAGTGAGCAATGAAAAAGTATTAAAGAAATATAACGTGATATGCGAATCTAAACGCACAGCCTGCTCAAGCCCATTGTATTATCCCTGTTCCATAATTTAAGGCCAAGGAGCTAGTACTGTAAGCCAAGTGCTAGGGAGAGAAGGCTGCTGTTTAAAATCACACACACTGCCCCTCTGCACCAGTATAACCCAACCCTATACTGCACCAATACATACTGCTCCACCTGTATAACCCAACACTTTACTGCACCAATACATACTGCTCCACCTGTATAACCCAACACTATACTGCACCAATACATACTGCTTCACCTGTATAACCCAACACTATACTGCACTAATACATACTGCTCCACCTGTATAACCCAACACTATACTGCACCAATACATACTGCTCTACCTGTATAACCCAACACCAATCTGCACTGCTCCACCCCTATACTCACATGGCAGTTTACACACACGCACAGCAAAACTGATTCCCTTCTTAACCTCCTCTTCTTGTGGTAGCTCCCCTCTTCCCTCCTTACCCCATTTCTCCTCCCCCCACCATATGTATGAGGCCATAGGAGCCATCATAGGACTTCTGTGCTCCTTGGTAGAACACGTAATCCCTTTTATTTCATGGAAAGTGATGACTGCTTGACGCCTGGATGATGAGGCTAATACTTTCTTTTCCTTTGCAGGTTGGTTCCGCCTCCGATTCAGAAGATTTTTGGGGTGGAAATTCACTGTTCTGCATCACACGGTCGACTATTCTTGAGTCCCAGCCGGGAACTTTCATCTGACGGTGGAAAACAAAGCCGTTCTGAAACTTCATAAGAACTCCGCGCCATTATTTTCCCGACTCGATTCTGTCAATGACAATGGCAAAAAAAAAGAGTAAGAAAGTTTCTCGGGCAGTGGATTTGCCTGAATGAGCTTCCATGTGTTCTAAATAAATGATTTCATAAAAGCCCTTGAAAATAGTAAGTAAAGATATTAATACAGAGCGGCGGCGTCAGCGGCGGCTAATCCACAGAATCCACAGTGCAAATCACTCCTACGATGGCGGCTATTGAACTCGGAAGATGAAGTGATTGTTAAACGGGAGGACAAAAACCCTCATTAACTCCAATCACACGGCACTTACAAAGAGAATGAACAAACAGGAGGCGCCTCTGACTTGTTAAGACGGGACTGTAATGAATATAAGTGGCTCGTATCGTAAATCGGGGCTTTCTTGGAAGCTTCTCGTTCTGGAATCTCTTCTTCTGAGAAGTCGCGAGGATGACGGATGGGGATTTTCAGATGTATGCAGCTCTTAGGCTATTACGGATTTCTAATCCCACAAGAGGGAAACATTTTAAGGTCGCACACTTAAATGGGCACTGTCGTTTTAACTTCCCTCCATGCGAGGATACAGGATCACTAAAAATAAATCCTTACCTTATAAAGTCAGTTCTAAAATCTTGCCCATTAGGCGTCTTACTTCTCTGCAATCTATTGTCCGCTTCCTGTTGTCAGGGGAAATTTGTCTCTAGTAACAGCTAGCTTAGGACAAAACACAGGAAGTGGTGGCAAGGGTCTTGGCATGTGCAGGAGAGACAAAAAGAAAACCTGGGGAAAAAAACTGTACTGTGTACCTGTCAGGGCGGGCAGGTACAGACAGACGAGAGACAGTGGGCCCTGGATCTGAATCCCCCCACTGACCCTGCCTGCTTGCCTCAGTCTACCCTAAGCGTTCGCGGACACCCACGAAGACGTTCCCTACGCTACGTAAGTGAACACACAGAACAATACGGACAGACAAAACACAATAAGAGTAGTGGAACAAGTCGGGTCAAACCACACGGCAACGCAGTACAAAGTCAGCAAAACAACGGATAGTCAAAAGTCAGGCGGAGGTCAGAGTAACGAGTAAGTCAGGCAGGAAGGAATTAGGACGGGGTTCACAGGATTAACAAAGGGAGCTGGGACCAGGAGTGAACCTAATAGCCAGCGATTAGAGGCTGGCTCTGACTCTATCTTAGGGTATAAACCCACACACCGTATAAGCAGCGTATTTACTGCTGCGATACGCAGCAAATACGCAGCAAATACGCAGCAGATTAGATGTAAATAACTGAACACAGCATCAAATCTGTACCAACAAATCTGCTGCGTATTTGCTGCGTATTTGTTGCGTATCTGCTGTGTATACGGTGTGTGGGTTTGTACCCTTATACTGGATCAGGAGCTCGGACCAAAGGATGATTGGTCCGGCCTCCTGAATCCAGACACAATTGAGCTGCAGCACTGCAGGCTGAGTGGCAGAGCGATCCGCCACCCAGCCTGTATAGAAGCTGTTCAGCTGAGTGCCAGCCGGCAGTCACGTGACCGCGGCGTCCCTGGTTGTCAGGGACGCCGTCGGGTCTCCGTGACGTCACTCGGCTCCGGCAGGCGGAGCGACGGCACGCCGCCGGAGCAGAGCTGGACACAGACGTCGCTGGAGCCCGGGAAGGTAAGTTACTGACAGTACCTGCCTTTTATTTTATATTTTGTTACGGGTTTTTTTTTTTGTTATTCCATTTTTGATTATTTAACCCCTTAGCGACCCATGACGTATCTGATATGTCATGGTGCCGCTCGGGGTGTTCAGAGTGGGGTCCCGCCGGGACCCCGCTCTGAACGGAGCTGATCCCGGCTGACATGTGCAGCCGGGCAGTGCCTCTATTAGCCGGCGCGGGTCCCGTTGCCGCGCCGGCTAATTAAGCCTCTAAGTGCAGCTGTCAAACCTGACAGCTGCACTTAGAGGCTTCAGACCTCACGTCCCTGGTGTCTAGTGGGACGGATCTCCCCCCCGCGATGCGATCGCGGGGGGGAGATCCGTTCTTCTGCCCGTGCCGGGCCTCAGCGTCGGAATGACGCTGATCCCGGCTCGGCAATAGATTGCTGTGGCCTGCAGGAGGCCATAGCAATCTATGACCGATCTGATCGATCTTTGCTGTGTATATACACAGCATTGATCTCTATGAGAGATCAGTGCTGTCTATATACAAGTCCCCCAGGGGGGCTTCTAGCTACAGTAAAAAAAAAAAAAAAAAAAGTGTTTTTATTAATAAAAAATCCCCTCCCCTAATAAAAGTCCAAATCACCCCCCTTTTCCCATTTTATAAATATAAATTAATAAATAAATAAATAAACATATTTAGTATCGCCGCGCGCGTAATCGGCCGAACTATTAATTAATCACATTCCTGATCGCGCACGGTAAACGGCGTCAGCGCAAAAAAATTCCAAAGTGCAAAATTGCGCATTTTTGGTCGCATCAAATCCAGAAAAAATGTAATAAAAAACTATCAAAAAGTCGTATATGCGCAATCAAGGTACCGATAGAAAGAACACATCATGACGCAAAAACTGACACCTGACACAGCCCCATAGACCAAAGGATAAAAGCGCTATAAGCCTGGGAATGGAGCGATTTTAAGGAACATATATTTGTTAACAATGGTTTGAATTTTTTACAGGCCATCCGATACAATATAAGTTATACATGTTATATATCATAGTAATCGTAACGACTTGAGGAACATGCATAACAAGTCAGTTTTACCATAGGACGGACGGCGTAAATGCAAAACTCCCCGAAATCAAAACAAATTCGTTTTTTTTTCAATTTGACAGCGCAAATGATTTTTTTCCGGTTTCGCAGCATATGTTATGGAAAAATAATGCCTGTCATTGCAAAGTACAATTGGTTTCGCAAAAAATAAGCGCTCATATACGTCTCTAGGTGAAAAAATGCAAGCGCTATGGACTTTTAAACTTAAAATGGAATAAACAAAAGCGCAAAAACGAAAATAGGCTTTGACCTTAAGGGGTTAAGCATATAAAAAAAGAGAAAACAAAAGAAAACACATTATCACTTACATTGTACCAATCATAGATACATAGATCTAAAACAATACTGTATTAACATTATACAATGTGCAATTCACAAAGAGCAAAAAAATTTCCGTAAATTCCCTTCCCGCCCCATCACCACCCACCCTTCAGATTCCCACCCAGCCGAGATGAGAGAGAGGAAAAAACTGCTTGTTAAAGACTCTCTGTTCCTAAAAGGTAAATCAAGGCTTCCCTCTCATGCCTGACCAGTTATAAAGCTCTGGTAGTAAATACCAGTGTATCTATAAATCTATAAATGGCACTAAAGACACAGTTCTGGATAAGAGCATACCCTTTTCCCAGGGAGCACTGCCTTGCCTGGAAGATTCTCTACGCCATCTGACACTCACCATAAGGCGAAACATTTCTGCCGAGAACACATGTTCAGAATTTAGAATTTCAGTGAAAACTTTTACTTCATATTCACAATTTGTTGACTAAATTTTATGAATTAGTTAATTTTCTGATAAATTCACAACTATTCACCTATAAATCTGCACTGTGTGAACACAGTCTTACTCTCTCCTATCTGCCACCTAGCCAAGATAAAATAGAGAGAAAGGAGTGACATATGACGTCAGGATCAGACTACGCAGGCTTTGTTTGTAGTCTGTAACCAAGGAGACACATTGGTTTGCATAGGAGCTGTTTACACAAAGGAGCTTTTTACAATATCGGCCCATTTTTTTAGTTTGTACTACAGTAAAAACCACATAAATCCCAACACATGAACTTTTTCAAGGACATAACGTTCTTTTTTTTAGTTTTTTTTTTTTTTTTAGACTTTTCTCTTAGCTTCTACAGTATATAAGTTCCGGCCTATTCCGTTGGCTGAGCTGTGGTCAACGGACATAAACGATTAAAATGTTAATGAAAGGCGCCCCCTCATCACCCCGCTGTAATGTATTTGTAAATTTGAATAAAATTAATGCTTAAAAACACACATTCTCCGGGATCGGCGCTGCCCCCCGCTCGGCGTGGTAATTGTATGATCTCTGTATTAATAACAGAACCCAGAAAGCACAATTAATAGTCAGATGTTGGAGTAAGCCGGACCCGGAATGCTCTCATTTTCCCATTAAATAACTAAAAGGCGAGAGGCAACCTAATTATTAAAAGCCAGCTGGGGTCCTGAAAGGTTTAGATTGCCAGGGCTGACTGCAACGCCTGGATCGTCCCCTGGCGTTACCAGGACTGCTCTGAAATTAGAGGATCATAAATGTCTCCGTACTTTACATAGATTAGTATTATTATTATTTATTCCGTAAATTGCCAGTCCCATAGTCGACCCATCTGGAAGCCATGTTTGTTAATTTGTAGCTTATAACTTGCAACCTGCCTCCGATTACATCACTGAAATAATTTTGGGGTCTGCAAGTCTATATTGTTTAGATAAAGGCGGTAGACAATGTGGCTGCTAGGGGGCTGTCGGAGAGAAGGTGCGGACTGATTAAGAGAGAGGAAAGAAAGAGGAATGGAATTGGCAAACACACTTTCTTTCCTGGATGGTAGAACCCAGCTTGTATTTCTGAAATGCTCCTCGGGGGTGGGGCTTAGATGACATACTATACAACTGCTATGATGGGCACCTTGGTTGATGGCATCTTCTGTAACCCTCAAAGGACCTTCTTTTTTCTGAGGAAAAGCAACGTGCAATTGGCTTAGAAGTGTGACCAATGAGCTTCCAACCCCAAGAAATTTTAAATGCTTCTGTCGTGGATGAAAAACCCAGCTTGCATTTCTGAAATGCTCCTCGGGGGTGGGGCTTAAATGTCCCAAATTTTCTTTTTCAAAGGTTGGCAAATGTGGATGCAGTAGAGGAGCCAGTTGTCTGTGAGTCATAATGATATAGTATACAGCTGCTATGAAGTGCAGCCTTGGTTAATGGCATCTTCTGTAACCCACAGGACCTTCTTTTCTGAGGAAAAGCAATGTGCAATTGGCTTAGAAGTGTAACCAATGAATATCCAACCCCAAGAAATTTTAAATGCTTCTGTTGTGGATGGTAAAACCCAGCTTGTATTTCTGAAATGCTCCTCGGGGGTGGGGCTTAAATGTCCCAATTTTTCCTTTTCAAGGTTGGCAAATTTGGATGTAGTAGAGGAGCCAGGTATCTGTGAGCCATAATGATATACTATACAGCTGCTATGAAGTGCAGCCTTGATTGATTGCATCTTCTGTAACCCACACAGGCCCTTCTTTTTTGAGGAACAGCTGCATGCAATTGACGTCTAACCCCAAGACATTTTAAAGAGTGACTGTCGTATTTTTTTTTTTTTTTTTTTTTTTGCAGAAATCAATAGTCCAGGCGATTTTAGGAAACTTTTTGTAATTGGGTTTATTAGCCAAATATGCCATTATCTGCATTTGAAAAGCCTTTTCCCAGGTCCCCCCCTTTCATCCACTGCAAAAAATCAGGAAATTGTGACTTGTTGCATCAGACCCAACCCAGTCTGTTCTAGGGAGAGGGGAGGGGGAAGGAGGAAGGAGGGAGTTAGCCGACAGCAGAAAGCAGATAACAGAGGATTACAGGCACGGAGCTGGGTGAACACTGTGATCAGAGCTAAGAGAGGTCAGTGGTTACTGTCAGAGGAGATAAAGGGTGAGGTATTTGTAGATTAACTCCTTGTTCTCCTGTTTTGGTCTTTTATTTACAGTAGCTCTCTCCATAGGAGAACAATGAAGACAGGGGGGAGAGCTTCAAACTGCTTTTTCATGATAAAAATAAATTTTTCGGCTAATAAACCCAATTACAAAGTTTCTTAAAATCGCCTGGATTATTGATTTCTGCAAAAAAATATTTCACGACAGTTTAAATACTTCTGTTGTGGATGGTAAAACTCAGCTTGTATTTCTGAAATGCTCTTCGGGGTTGGGACTTAAATGTTCCAATTTAGCCTTTCCAAAGGTTGGCAAATTGGGATGCAGTAGAGGAGCCAGGCGTCTCTGAGCCATAATAACATAGTATATATACAGCCTTGATTAGTAGCATCTTCTGTAACCAACACAGAACCTCCCCTGAGGAATTGCAGCAGGCAATTGGCTTAGAATTGTGACCAATGAAGATCTGACCCCTGGGACCAAAACTGCCTTCAGAAATATATTGACCCCCCAATAGTCTGGTCCATTAGGCTCTATTAATTTACATTTAAGGGCACCATGTTGGGAACCATGTTTGCCCACTATATTTTAACTGGGTCTTTTCTACCTCCACCAAACATCTAGGAAGTTGAGACTGGTGGGTGGGTTGGTCCCCTTATTAGCATTGGCCCAAGATAGCTTTCATTGTCCTGTTTAAAAGTTATTCCCTATCCTTTGGAGCTCAGTGATGGACCCATCAATGTTCATAAGCCATAGAATGAATGGAGTGCTGGCCATGTGCTGTTGGTTCCTTGTGATCGTTGGGGGTCTTGTTATCCCCTATGCTGTAGATAGGAGATAACCATGAGAATTGGAAAATACCCCTTTAAGCTCCTTTCATTAGTCATCTTTAAAAGGGCACTCCCATCTAAGTCTGTTTTACTATATCTCTAGGAAAGGTAATAACATGGTGGGGATCCAACTTCTGTGTGGGAACTCAGCGAACATTGCCAAGTTCCACTTTAATCATGATTTTCCCCTACATTTAGAAGGTCTCAGGTGGAGTGACCCTAAAATTGGCGGCATACTTACAAAAGGATCATTTTAGGGAACATAGGATGACCACAACATCTGGACAACTACAGTATTACAACCTGATACTCCTTGGTGCCCCACCTACTGTACCTTGTGTCATTTATAATACTGGTGACTACTGGTGTTTACTTGAAATTAGCGATCTCCCAGACACCAGGGCTCAGCGTTAAGAGAAACAGATCACTGATCTCGGGGAGACCAGCCAAATTGTCCCCTGGGAAACATGAA
Source organism: Dendropsophus ebraccatus (assembly GCA_027789725.1). NCBI lineage: Eukaryota > Metazoa > Chordata > Amphibia > Anura > Hylidae > Dendropsophus > Dendropsophus ebraccatus. The sequence goes on from JAQFWZ010000029.1 coordinate 24,033,039, forward strand.
TATGCAAAAGAGGAGCCCATGGAGCCTCATTGAAGACTCTCGAAACACAGGACTAGCCAGATATCCCTCCGGGAAGGACTCAGCCAAGGGGTGGCTCCTGTAGGGAAACAACCAAAACCACCATATTAAGTGTCCCTATAAGTCAATGTAATGACAAGCAAAAAACCAAGGCCAGGTGTCTATCCACATACAGCTGTTTCGGGATGTTGCCCCTCATCAGTGTAGAGCAGGATTCTGGCTGAGTGGGAGCAATGCCTAGTAGAGCCATAAGAGAAACAGATTGTTGATCTCAGGGAGACCAGCTAAACGATAACACTGCCAGCTGCTAGTGAAAGCGCTCAATGCAGTGAAATCCTAGATGCATTGTCCCCTAGGAAACATGAATATGCAAAAGAAGAGCTCATAGAGCCTCATTGAAGAGCCTCGAAACACAGGACTAGCCAGATATCCCTCCGGGAAGGACTTGGCCAAGGGGTGGCTCTTGTAGGGAAACCACCAAAACCACCATATTAATTGGCCCTATAAGTCAATGTAATGACAAGGTAAAAACCAAGGCCAGGTATCCATCCACATACAGCTGTTTCGGCATGTTGCTCCTCATCAGTATGGAGCGGGACCTCTGGCTAGTCCTGTGTTCCGAGACTTTTCACTGAGGCTCCACGGGCTCTTCTTTTGCATAACCAGGGCTCAGCGTGACTCCAGCCCCCTTCAGCATTTTTGTGTATATTTTTAGACCCCCCTCAATTTCTTGAAATGCGTTACACCCCCTCTTGTTCCCTGCATATGCCAGAGCATGATAAGAAAGACCTTTCATAAATTCTCCGGTCTCTTCTGCATGCCTTTTGTGTTTGATATCAAGGAAATGTTTTCAAAGCAGCGGTAGGAGCATCTCCTATGTGTTTGCCACTCCTCCTCTTCATCTGCGCCAGATATCCCTTTATATTATTATGTGTAATTTAGGTGTCAAAATTAGTGCGGGCTGCAATATCCGATCAATTTTCTTTTCAAGTCCCGGGATGACAGAGGAAAAGTGCTTCTTCTCTCCTAAGAGATCTTTAAATTGGTGAGATAATTTTCTCCGACGGCATCATGTGTATGGAGTCCATGTGAAAGCAAATAATAGAAACGGAGCCCATCTTCTCAATGGTTCCTTCTTGGTGGCTCCAAGGGAAATTAATCAGGGAATATAGTCCTAGTTGATGCAGAGGAAGTAATCGCCGTCTGTATCTGGTGGCCGAAAGGTTTCAAAGGCTACATGACAGAAGTATCATATATGGAACATGATGGGATCCTGATACAGACAACTGTTGGCCTAGAGGGCAAGACCTACTGTATTGGACAACTTATGGTCAGTACTGTCCTGCGGGTTGAAATGTTGGAGTATAGGAGGTTGACCAATCTGGTTTTCCACACCACCACTCTACTGAAGCCACCCTAATGGCCCTATTCCACGGGCCGTTTTAGAGGAGCAAACGAGCGCTATTAGCGCTCGTTTGCTCCTCGTTCGCCGCTCGCTGCCGCCGCTATTCAACGCGGCTGCAGCGAGCGGGTGAGTGCGGGTGGGGCGGCGGGGAGCTGCGGGGGGGCTGCTCGGAGGATCGCTGATCGTCCGGGCAGCCCATAGGATATAGCAGCGTCTGCTGCCGATGCTCCTATTCAGCGGAGCGACGGCAGCAGATCGTTGCTATATCAGTCGCTTGTTTTTCAACATGTTGAAAAACAAGCGACTGCAACGATCAGCCGACATGAACGATGTCGGCTGATCGTTGCACTCTATTCCACGGAACGATTATCGTCCGTAGCGGTCGATATCGTCCGAAAATGAACGATAATCGTTCCGTGGAATAGGGCCATAAGCAAAGTCACCAATAATCTTCCATCTGCCAAGGTCTCACACCACGAATGGAGGTGTTATCCAGTCACTGTATGGGGGTGTTATCCAGTCACTGTATGGTGGTCTTATCCAGTCACTGTATGGGGGTGTTATCCAGTCACAGTATGGAGGTGTTATCCAGTCACTGTATGGGGGTGTTATCCAGTCACTGTATGGTTGTCTTATCCAGTCACTGTATGGGGGTGTTATCCAGTCACAGTATGGGGGTGTTATCCAGTCACAGTATGGGGGTGTTATCCAGTCACAGTATGGGGGTGTTATCCAGTCACTGTATGGTGGTGTTATCCAGTCACTATAGAGAGGTGTTATCCAGTCACTATATGGCGGTGTTATCCAGTCACAGTATGGGGGTGTTATCCAGTCACTGTATGGTGGTGTTATCCAGTCACAGTATGGGGGTGTTATCCTCTCACAGTATGGAGGTGTTATCCAGTCACAGTATGGAGGTGTTATCCAATCACTATATAGAGGTATTATCCAGTCACTGTATGTAGATATTATCTAGTTACTGTATGGCGGTGTTATCCAGTCACTGTGTGGAGGTGTTATCCAGTCACAGTATGGAGGTGTTATCCAGTCACTGTATGGTGGTGTTATCCAGTCACAGTATGGAGGTGTTATCCAGTCACTGTATGGTTGTCTTATCCAGTCACTGTATGGGGGTGTTATCCAGTCACAGTATGGGGGTGTTATCCAGTCACAGTATGGGGGTGTTATCCAGTCACAGTATGGGGGTGTTATCCAGTCACTGTATGGTGGTGTTATCCAGTCACTATAGAGAGGTGTTATCCAGTCACTATATGGCGGTGTTATCCAGTCACAGTATGGGGGTGTTATCCAGTCACTGTATGGTGGTGTTATCCAGTCACAGTATGGGGGTGTTATCCTCTCACAGTATGGAGGTGTTATCCAGTCACAGTATGGAGGTGTTATCCAATCACTATATAGAGGTATTATCCAGTCACTGTATGTAGATATTATCTAGTTACTGTATGGCGGTGTTATCCAGTCACTGTGTGGAGGTGTTATCCAGTCACAGTATGGAGGTGTTATCCAGTCACTGTATGGTGGTGTTATCCAGTCACTGTATGGTGGTGTTATCCAGTCACTGTATGGCAGTGTTATCCAGTCACAGTATGGGGGTGTTATCCAGTCACTGTATGGTGGTGTTATCCAATCACTATATAGAGGTATTATCCAGTCACTGTATGTAGATATTATCTAGTCACTGTATGGCGGTGTTATCCAGTCACTGTATGGAGGTGTTATCCAGTCACAGTATGGAGGTGTTATCCAGTCACTGTATGGCGGTGTTATCCAGTCACTGTATGGCGGTGTTATCCAGTCACTGTATGGTGGTGTTATCCAGTCACTGTATGGCGGTGTTATCCAGTCACAATATGGTGGTGTTATCCAGTCACTGTATAGAGGTGTATATAGTCACTGTATGGAGGTGTTATCTAGTCACTATATGGTGGTGTTATCCAGTCACTGTATGGCGGTGTATATAGTCACTGTATGGAGGTGTTATCTAGTAACTATATGGTGGTGTTATCCAGTCACTGTATGGCGGTGTTATCCAGTCACTGTATGGTGGTGTTATCCAGTCACTGTATGGTGGTGTTATCCAGTCACAGTTTGAAGGTGTTATCCAGTCACTGTATGGTGGTGTTATCCAGTCACAGTATGGTGGTGTTATCCAGTCACTGTATGGTGGTGTTATCTTGTCACAGTATGGGGGTGTTATCCAGTCACTATATAGAGGTGTTATACAGTCACAATATGGAGGCGGTATCCAGTCACAGTCTGGAGGTGTTATCCAGTCACAGTATGGTGGTGTTATCCAGTCACAGTATGGGTGTTTTATCCAGTCACAGTATGGTGGTGTTATCCAGTCACAGTATGGTGGTGTTATCCAATCACTGTATGGGGGTGTTATCCAGTCACTACGTGGAGGTGTTATCCAGTCACAGTATGGGGGTGTTATCCAGTCACAGTATGGTGGTGTTATCCAGTCACTATATAGAGGTGTTATCCAGTCACTGTATGTTATCCAGTCACAGTATGGGGATGTTATCCAGTCACAGTATGGGGGTGTTATCCAGTCACAGTATGGGGGTGTTATCCAGTCACTGTATAGAGGTGTATATAGTCACTGTATGGAGGTGTTATCCAGTCACTGTATGGAGGTGTTATCCAGTCACAGTATGGTGGTGTTATCCAGTCACAGTATGGTGGTGTTATCCAGTCACAGTATGGGGGTGTTATCCAGTCACTGTATAGAGGTGTATATAGTCACTGTATGGAGGTGTTATCCAGTCACTGTATGGAGGTGTTATCCAGTCACTGTATGGAGGTGTTATCCAGTCACAGTATGGTGGTGTTATCCAGTCACAGTATGGTGGTGTTATCCGGTCACAGTATGGGGGTGTTATCCGGTCACAGTATGGGGGTGTTATCCAGTCACTGTATGGTGGTGTTATCCAGTCACTATAGAGAGGTGTTATCCAGTCACTATATGGCGGTGTTATCCAGTCACAGTATGGGGGTGTTATCCAGTCACTGTATGGTGGTGTTATCCAGTCACAGTATGGGGGTGTTATCCTCTCACAGTATGGAGGTGTTATCCAGTCACAGTATGGAGGTGTTATCCAATCACTATATAGAGGTATTATCCAGTCACTGTATGTAGATATTATCTAGTTACTGTATGGCGGTGTTATCCAGTCACTGTGTGGAGGTGTTATCCAGTCACAGTATGGAGGTGTTATCCAGTCACTGTATGGTTGTCTTATCCAGTCACTGTATGGGGGTGTTATCCAGTCACAGTATGGGGGTGTTATCCAGTCACAGTATGGGGGTGTTATCCAGTCACAGTATGGGGGTGTTATCCAGTCACTGTATGGTGGTGTTATCCAGTCACTATAGAGAGGTGTTATCCAGTCACTATATGGCGGTGTTATCCAGTCACAGTATGGGGGTGTTATCCAGTCACTGTATGGTGGTGTTATCCAGTCACAGTATGGGGGTGTTATCCTCTCACAGTATGGAGGTGTTATCCAGTCACAGTATGGAGGTGTTATCCAATCACTATATAGAGGTATTATCCAGTCACTGTATGTAGATATTATCTAGTTACTGTATGGCGGTGTTATCCAGTCACTGTGTGGAGGTGTTATCCAGTCACAGTATGGAGGTGTTATCCAGTCACTGTATGGTGGTGTTATCCAGTCACTGTATGGTGGTGTTATCCAGTCACTGTATGGCAGTGTTATCCAGTCACAGTATGGGGGTGTTATCCAGTCACTGTATGGTGGTGTTATCCAATCACTATATAGAGGTATTATCCAGTCACTGTATGTAGATATTATCTAGTCACTGTATGGCGGTGTTATCCAGTCACTGTATGGAGGTGTTATCCAGTCACAGTATGGAGGTGTTATCCAGTCACTGTATGGTGGTGTTATCCAGTCACTGTATGGCGGTGTTATCCAGTCACTGTATGGTGGTGTTATCCAGTCACTGTATGGCGGTGTTATCCAGTCACAATATGGTGGTGTTATCCAGTCACTGTATAGAGGTGTATATAGTCACTGTATGGAGGTGTTATCTAGTCACTATATGGTGGTGTTATCCAGTCACTGTATGGCGGTGTATATAGTCACTGTATGGAGGTGTTATCTAGTAACTATATGGTGGTGTTATCCAGTCACTGTATGGCGGTGTTATCCAGTCACTGTATGGTGGTGTTATCCAGTCACTGTATGGTGGTGTTATCCAGTCACAGTTTGAAGGTGTTATCCAGTCACTGTATGGTGGTGTTATCCAGTCACAGTATGGTGGTGTTATCCAGTCACTGTATGGTGGTGTTATCTTGTCACAGTATGGGGGTGTTATCCAGTCACTATATAGAGGTGTTATACAGTCACAATATGGAGGCGGTATCCAGTCACAGTCTGGAGGTGTTATCCAGTCACAGTATGGTGGTGTTATCCAGTCACAGTATGGGTGTTTTATCCAGTCACAGTATGGTGGTGTTATCCAGTCACAGTATGGTGGTGTTATCCAATCACTGTATGGGGGTGTTATCCAGTCACTACGTGGAGGTGTTATCCAGTCACAGTATGGGGGTGTTATCCAGTCACAGTATGGTGGTGTTATCCAGTCACTATATAGAGGTGTTATCCAGTCACTGTATGTTATCCAGTCACAGTATGGAGGTGTTATCCAGTCACAGTATGGGGGTGTTATCCAGTCACAGTATGGGGGTGTTATCCAGTCACTGTATAGAGGTGTATATAGTCACTGTATGGAGGTGTTATCCAGTCACTGTATGGAGGTGTTATCCAGTCACAGTATGGTGGTGTTATCCAGTCACAGTATGGTGGTGTTATCCAGTCACAGTATGGGGGTGTTATCCAGTCACTGTATAGAGGTGTATATAGTCACTGTATGGAGGTGTTATCCAGTCACTGTATGGAGGTGTTATCCAGTCACTGTATGGAGGTGTTATCCAGTCACAGTATGGTGGTGTTATCCAGTCACAGTATGGTGGTGTTATCCGGTCACAGTATGGGGGTGTTATCCGGTCACAGTATGGGGGTGTTATCCGGTCACTGTATAGGGGTGTTATCCAGTCACAGTATGGGGGTGTTATCCTCTCACAGTATGGTGGTGTTATCCAGTCACAGTATGGTGGTGTTATCCAATCACAGTATGGAGGTGTTATCCAGTCACAGTCTGGAGGTGTTATCCTCTCACAGTATGGAGGTGTTATCCAGTCACAGTATGGGGGTGTTATCCAATCACAGTATGGTGGTGTTATCCAGTCACAGTATGGTGGTGTTATCCAGTCACAGTATGGTGGTGTTATCCAATCACTGTATGGGGGTGTTATCCAGTCACTACGTGGAGGTGTTATCCAGTCACAGTATGGGGGTGTTATCCAGTCACAGTATGGTGGTGTTATCCAGTCACTATATAGAGGTGTTATCCAGTCACTGTATGTTATCCAGTCACAGTATGGAGGTGTTATCCAGTCACAGTATGGGGGTGTTATCCAGTCACAGTATGGGGGTGTTATCCAGTCACTGTATAGAGGTGTATATAGTCACTGTATGGAGGTGTTATCCAGTCACTGTATGGAGGTGTTATCCAGTCACAGTATGGTGGTGTTATCCAGTCACAGTATGGTGGTGTTATCCAGTCACAGTATGGTGGTGTTATCCAGTCACTGTATAGAGGTGTATATAGTCACTGTATGGAGGTGTTATCCAGTCACTGTATGGAGGTGTTATCCAGTCACTGTATGGAGGTGTTATCCAGTCACAGTATGGTGGTGTTATCCAGTCACAGTATGGTGGTGTTATCCGGTCACAGTATGGGGGTGTTATCCGGTCACAGTATGGGGGTGTTATCCGGTCACTGTATAGGGGTGTTATCCAGTCACAGTATGGGGGTGTTATCCTCTCACAGTATGGTGGTGTTATCCAGTCACAGTATGGTGGTGTTATCCAATCACAGTATGGAGGTGTTATCCAGTCACAGTCTGGAGGTGTTATCCTCTCACAGTATGGAGGTGTTATCCAGTCACAGTATGGGGGTGTTATCCAATCACAGTATGGTGGTGTTATCCAGTCACAGTATGGTGGTGTTATCCAGTCACAGTATGGTGGTGTTATCCAATCACTGTATGGGGGTGTTATCCAGTCGCTACATGAAGGTGTTATCCAGTCACTGTATGTAAATGTTATCTAGTCACTGTATGGAGGTGTTACCCAGTCACTGTATGGCGGTGTTATACAGAAGTTTTCTCATTGATCTTCTTCCTTTGTAACATTGACAATTATCATCATTACGGTTCCTCCCTCAGAAGGGGGTGAATCATGGCGATCACTAGTAATGGACCCTGTACCTTTTGGGGGGCTTAGTGCTGAGGGCAGCAAGAGCAGTAAATACGGCCCTGGGTGGGTATATGGGTCAGTTTCATGCCTTTATTCCCACACTGTGAGTGTTATAGTCTCTTTTAGGTGACATGAATACTTAGTAGTATTAGGTGACATGAATACTTAGTAGTCCCAGTATACAGTGTATATCCATGAATGCTGATTGCCACGTTAGATACTAAGCAATACTGACAACGGGAATGTATATTAGTCTCCACTTTCTCGCTGATCCCATGGAGTCATTTATCTCTGACAGCCACTTTTCCCTATGTCAGCATGTAGTATGTATATATGTATAAACCCGTATACCTTGTATCCATTATAGTTCATGTATCAGTGACAGTGTGTTCTGGAAATGCGCTCAAGCAAATGTTTGATCTGCCGCCTCACCCGCTATAAGCCGAGCATCTTCCATCTGACACATTGTATAGTAAGACTCGATGAAGTGATGGAAAAAAACTGATACGGAGGTCATTAGCTATTGTGTACAGGAATTTTGAAGGCACAACAATACATTTCAGAACAATACAGACACTGGACAAGGGTTTTCCAGTTGGGACCGCCCCGCCATCTCCACTCGAGACGAGAACGGTAGAGAAAGAAATTTTGTTTGCCTAAGAATGCAACGATTTTCATTCTTTAGAGCCATAATTTTTCTTTTTTTCCATCAATAAAGCCAAAGGAGGGCTCGTTTTTTGCAGGACATGTTGAACTTTATATAATCTTTATTTAAAAAAAAAATAGAAATCGGGTTTGCATTGCCATATATGCACATAAAGGACAACTCCAGCGTCAGCAAAAAAAAAAAAACACTAACAGACACAGACTCTATACTTACCATCCCTCCTAAGTCGATCGCCATTTGAAAATCCCGCCGGCCACGGTCCCTGTCAACCCTGTCTGCGTCTTCATCTTCTTCCTCACTTCCGGGGTCCCACGACACGAATGAGAGCGAAAAGGCTGCTGATGCGCGTGCGCACCGGCATGCCGGTTCATTCACATGGCTTCCAGGTTGCTCAGCCAATCTGAAAGTGAAGCTATGTGATGCATTCCAGCCAATGAAAAGGCTGCTGGTGCGCACGCGCTCAGGGGAATGGGGGAAGGGGAAGAGGTGGAATGGCTCCAGGCAGGTGACTAACACACATTACAAAGTGATATAATGTGTGTTAGTTAAGGGGGTAAAAAACACAGGAGTTGTCCTTTAACACTCATACTTTTTGTTCTACAGAGCTGTAAGGGGGCTCGTTTTTTGCAGGGTGATAGCTTTTATATAAAGCATTTTGGAGTAAATAAGAATTTCTGATCGCTTTTTCTTTTCATGTTATTTTAGGAGGCAATGAGTGTGAATGTATATAAATATGTGTGTGTGTGTGTGTGTGTATATATATATATATATATATATATATATATATATTCAATATGGGGGACATTTATTAAGAATGGGGTAAATAGGGGAGGGTTGGTATTAAATTAGGCCCACCCCCACTCAACTCCACTCAGGAAGAACTGTGTTTTAAAATTTTAATGATCTCTGTCACTTTAAATTCCCACCATGCCATCAATTTGTTGTCCACTGCCTGCTGTTGTTAAGGGAAATCTGTCTCCAGTAACAGCTAAGTTAAGACAGAACTTAGGGTGGGGCTTAGCCTGTTCTATGTGTGAGAGAAAGAGAAAGTGAGCCTGAGAACCTGAGTTTTGTACTTGCACTTTGCGCTAGTAGTCTTTCTGCTGAAGATGATCTACACTGTTCCTGAAAGTTAAATCATCTCTCACCACCCATAAAGCTCAGGACAGGGTACTGCAGCACAGCCCTGTAAGTTGACCAGCAATACCAGACACAATGTGGCGCTGTTTATGGAAGAAAGCAGCCATGTTATTTTCCAACTGTGGACAGCTTCTTTCAGACTCAGTTATACGATAGAGAAAAATATTAGAAACCGTGGAGGCTAACAATGGCCGCTTACTGTAATTAATTTGTGAAGAACGTGATTTCCAGAATGAAGTGCGGATATTTGCGGCTCCGGAGCTGAGAGGAGAACCGGCCATTAGGATAATTAATTACAAATTAAGACAATATTACAGGAACTATATGGGGCTCCCGGAGTTAATGTTTGGATTAAATGTCTATTAGTCCGGAGCTGTTCAACCTCTGTAGAATATACATCAATCAGAGTTAAATCCTCCATATAGCCGACTCCAGCAAGTACTATGGTCAGGTCTGAGCACTAGACGGCAACATCTGGGCTTCATCTATAGTGATCGCCATTACGGGATCCTAACTGTGGCTACCAGGACTCAGATGACCCCAGGACTCAGATGACCCCAGGACTCAGATACCCCCAGGACTCAGATGACCCCAGGACTCAGATGACCCCAGGAATTACAGTATAACAGGCCAGCTAGTTATACAAAGCAAGTCAATCAAGATAGCTGATCCAGAGCAAAGGACAGTCCTAAACAATGAGTAGACAGAAGGAAGAATGTCCATTATACGTTGTACTATAAAGCATAGAGTTTACTATAGAAAATAGGCCAAGACCAATGAGCATTGGCACTGCTTTCCAGGATGCCCGGCAGCATTTTAGGATATGTGTGCTGATCTTGTAAAGATCCAGCTATTGCTTTCTTTAAAGGGACATTTCAAACACACAATGGAAAGAGCAGTATTCCCAGCAGCACAGAGTATTTTAGGACAAGGGTATGTTGACCTTGTAGGGAACGTGACCACTAAAGACCTGACATTACCTGAACTAGTGCCAGAATATGAGCAGGGAAGGGCAGGAAAATGGAAGGTTATAACAGGTAATGAAAGTGCCAGAACCACAGCAGCACAGAGTATTTTGGGATTTTCTGATCTTGCATATTGACCTGTCCACTGAACTGATGATGTTTGTGAGAATAGAATTGCCTGTGGCAGCATGTAAGATGTGAGACCATGGTACTGTAGAAGGAGAATAGGAGAACAAGGTACTGTAAAAGTAAAATAGTAGACCAAGGTACTGTAGAAGGAGAATGGGAGAACAAAGGAATGTAGAAGAATGATAGACCAAGGTACTGTAGAAGGAGAATGGGAGAACAAGGTACTGCAGATTGAGAATGGAAGAACTAAGTAATGTAGAAGGAGAATGATAGACTAAGGGGCCCATTCGGCCGATTATAGCTCGGTGGAATAGAGAAAACAATCAGCTCAGCTATTCACAGGCTGGGAACGCCACGGCCAGTGATTGGCTGAGGGGTCTGACAGCTCAGTCAGGCCGCTCCGGAGTTGATGCTGCGCCGGGGAGGTAGACGGAGAGGAGGAGAAGCCCTGCTAGGTAATGTATGCTGCAAGGGCTGCACGGACATCGGTAACGATGTCCCTGCAGCCCTCGCTAAATGATCATCGGGCCGTGGAATAGGCCCAGCAGATCGGCGCTCGTTTACACTGTTGATCGGGCCATGGAATAGGGCCCAAAGGTACTATAGAGGGAGAATGGGAGAACAAGGTCATGTGGCAGTAGAATGATAGACTAAGCTACTGTAGAAGGAGAATGATAGACCTAGGTATTGTAGAAGGGGAAAGGGAGACCTAGGTACCGTACAAGGAGAATACAAGACAAAGGTTCTATAAGATATGGGGAGACCAAGGTAACATAGAAAGAGAATGGGGACCATGGTACTGCAGAAAGGGAATGGAAGACCAAGATACCATAGAGGGAGAATACCAAGGTACTGTATAAGGAGAATAGGAGACCAAGGTACTGTAGACGGAGAATGGGAGACCAAGGTACTGTAGACGGAGAATGGGAGACCAAGGTACTGTAGGAGGAGGATGGGGGACCAAGGTACTGTAGAAGGAGAATGGGAGACCAAGGTACTGTAGAAGGAGAATAGGAGACCAAGGTACTTAGGAGGAGGATGGGAGACCAAGGTACTGTAGAAGGAGAATAGGAGACCAAGGTACTTAGGAGGAGGATGGGGGACCAAGGTACTGTAGGAGGAGGATGGGGGACCAAGGTACTGTAGAAGGAGAATGGGAGACCAAGGTACTGTAGAAGGAGAATGGGAGACCAAGGTACTGTAGAATGAGAATAGAATACCAAGGTACTAAAGAAGGAGAATAGGAGACCAAGGAACTGTAGAAGGAGAATAGGAGACTAAGGTACTATAGGAGGAGAACTGGAGACCAAGGTGCTGAAGAAGGAGAATAGGAGACCAAGGTACTGTAGAAGGAGGGGCAATGCTTTCTCTGATGGGAATTTCGTAAAACAATATAATAATAATGTACAAGGTGGTGACCGCTTCCATATCCACACATCCAAGCATCTACTATAATGATCGAGGAATCCTGTGAGGGTGCTATAGACTCGTTGAGGGAAGGACTGTCAATGTTGGGGTTCTACTTGGGAATCCAAAAAAGTTCTACCTATATCAGTGTCTTCCACTTCATCTCTTAGCCCTCCTCCTCGTATTCGGCTCAGCATGACTTAACTAATACCTGTTTTTGCGAGAAGTTAAGAGGCGCGATAAGCAAATTGCAATGTTTAAAGCCCATTTTCGTCTTTTGTATGGTGCCACGGCGGCGCAGAATGTCTTCAAAGGGAAGAAGCCGGGACTGTCTGAGAGATAATTTGCTAATAGTCAACTCCACTTTCTCATCTAAATTAAAGATGCCGGCAATAAATTGCACATATGTTTTCACGACAACTCATCCGTCTCGCTATTGTTTGATGTTTTTTTCTTTGCCTCCAGTCTACACCAGAAGTAATTTTGTGTCAAGCGGAATCTTTTCACCCACTGACAAAGATGTCGTCCTACCGTGAGATTAACGAAAACCTGCTGAATCTCTATTCATAAAAAGTTTTAATGATTACTGATATTATGCAGAAAGCTTTCCAACAGACGAGCGGAAGAAAAAAGATAAGATTGGCAAGTTTTGGCAAAACTTTTGACAGTCCAAACTCCTGTGATGCTCGGCTAATAGAATTGGATTTAAAGGTGAGGTTCACTTTTACAATTTTTTTTTGTTCTTTCGTAGGGTTTCCCTAGGTTGAACCTGATGGACTCTTGTCTTCTTTCAACCTTATTTACTATGTTACTATGTTACTATGTTTCATAAATTCAAAGTGAAGTAAAAAAAAAATTCTTGGCTTCAGTAAAGACTGTTATTTAGATGGTTACATTGGTGGGAGTCCATGTTATTTAGATGGTGAGGATGGTGGGAGTCCATGTTATTTAGATAGTGAGGTTGGTGGTAGTCCATGTTATTTAGATAGTGAGGTTGGTGGTAGTCCATGTTATTTAGATGGTGAGGTAGGTGGTAGTCCATGTTATCTAGATGGTGAGGTTGGTGGTAGTCCATGTTATTTAGATGGTGAGGTAGGTGGTAGTCCATGTTATCTAGATGGTGAGGTTGGTGGTAGTCCATGTTATTTAGATAGTGAGGTTGGTGGTAGTCCATGGTATTTAGGTGGTGACGTTGGTGGTAGTCCATGTTACTTAGATGTGACAATGATTGTACTCCATGTTATTTAGATGGTGGCGTTGATAGTAGTCTATGTTATTTAGATGGTGAGGTTGGTGGTTGTCCATGTTATTTATATAGTGAGGTTGGTGGTTGTCCATGTTATTTAGATGGTGAGGTTGGTGGTAGTCCATGTTATTTAGATGGTGAGGTTGGTGGTTGTCCATGTTATTTATATAGTGAGGTTTGTGGTTGTCCATGTTATTTAGATGGTGAGGTTGGTGGTTGTCCATGTTATTTAGATGTTGACATTGGTGGTAGTCCATGTTATTTAGATGGTGGTGGTCCATGTTATTTGGATGTTGACGGTGGTAATCCATGTTATTTAGATGGTGAGGTCGGTGGTAGTCCATGTTATTTAGATTGTGACGGTGGTAGTGCATGTTCTTTAGATGAGTGACATTGGCAGTAGTTCATGTTATTTAGATTAGATGGTGACGTTGGTGGTTGGCCATGTTATTTAGATGGTGAAGTTGGGGTAGTCCATGTTATTTAGATGGTGACGTTGGTGGTAGACCATATTATTTAGATGGTGAAGTTGGTGGTGGTCCATGTTATTTTGATTGTGAAGTTGGTAATTGTCCATGTTATTTAAATGGTGACATTGGTTGTAGTCTATGTAATTTAGATGGTGACGTTGGTGGTAGTCTGTGTTATTTAGACGGTGACGTTGGTGATTGTCCAGGTTATTTATATAGTGAGGTTGGTGCTAGTCCATGTTATTTAGATGTTGACGTTGGTGGTAGTTCATGTTATTTAGATGGTGGTGGTCCATGTTATTTAGATGTTGACGGTGGTAATCCGTGTTATTTAGATGGTGAGGTCGGTGGTTGTCCATGTTATTTAGATAATAAGGTTGGTGGTAGTCCATGTTATTTAGTTCTTATTAAAGGGGTAGTTCACAAAAAAAATCTTTCAATTTAACTGGTGTCAGAAGGTGCCAGAGATTTGCAACCTACTTTTATAAGAAAAATCGTCCAATACTTCTAAGCTGCTGTATGTCCTGCAGGAAGTGGCATATTCTTTCCAGTCTGAGACAGTGCTCTCTGCTGCCACCTCTGTCCATGTCAGGAACTGTTCAGAGCAGGAGAGGTTTTCTATGGGAATTTGCTACAGAGGTGGCAGCAGAGAGCACTGTGTCAGACTGGAAAGAATACACCACTTCCTGCAGGACATACAGCAGCTGAAAAGTTCTGAAAGACTGGAGATTTTTTAATGTAATGTAAATTCTCTTCTAGTAACCCCACACGTTGTTTTACACGCTTCTCCCTGCTTCCTCCAGGCTCCTTATACTCTATAAAAATGAGCTCTGCAGCCATATACACGGCGTACATCCGGCTGTCACCGCTCTGTTTGCCTTTGACAATGGAAGGTGGGATAGACGTATGCCTTCCAGCTATGGAAACATCTAGTCGGTGCAGGCTAGTACACTTTACATTAGTTGAAGGACACTTTGACAGTCGCTCCTTGCACCTCAACACTTCATGTGCGGAGAATAAATAGCTCATTATACATGCCTGGGCTCCGCTGATAAGCTGGGCTGCTCATCCTACACATTCTCTGCAGTCAACACATAGAAGCTGTCCGCGAGTCTATACCTACAAATCAATTAGAAGGAGCAAAACTAAAAGGAACCCACGCAGTTAGCTGATTTACATTGCGTGATCATAAAGTCCAATATTAAAGGTAATCATCCCATTCAGATCCAGATGTTATAATAGGACTAGTGTAGTAAAGTCTATAGTCAGTCAGTGGTTGAGTGGGGGTGGGATTGGTGGAGCTTCCAGGGTTTTCCATGGGGGGAGTTGGTATCAACCATTAGAGTTAATGGCATTATCCAAATATTATAATTTATTACCTATCCACAGGACAGGTGAAGGAGATGGGAGGCTATGCCTCCATGCTATGTGATCCCTGCTTTCTCCTCTGGCCTCTCTTCTGCTTCCTCCTTTGGCCTCTCTTCCGCCTTCTCCTCTGGCCTCTCCTCTGCTTCCTTCTCTTGCCTCTCTTCCACTTCCTCCTCTGGCATCTCTTCTGCTTCCTCCTCTGGACTCTCCTCCACTTCCTCCTCTGGACTCTCTTCTGCTTTCTCCTCTGGCCTCTCCTCTGCTTCCTTCTCTAGCCTCTCTTCCGCTTCCTCCTCTGGCCTCTCTTCCGCTTCCTCCTCTGGCCTCTCTTCTGCTTTCTCCTCTGGACTCTCCTCCACTTCCTCCTCTGGACTCTCTTCTGCTTTCTCCTCTGGCCTCTCCTCCACTTCCTCCTCTGGCCTCTCTTCTGCTTCCTTCTCTAGCCTCTCTTCTGCTTTCTCCTCTGGCCTCTCTTCTGCTTCCTTCTCTAGCCTCTCTTCCGTTTCCTCCTCTGGCCTCTCTTCTGCTTCCTCCTCTGGCCTCTCCTCCACTTCCTCCTCTGGCCTCTCTTCCGCTTTCTCCTCTGGCCTCTCTTCTGCTTCCTTCTCTGGCCTCTCTTCCGCTTTTACCTCTGGACTCTCTTCTGCTTCCTTCCCTAGCCTCTCTTCTGCTTCCTCCTCTGGCCTCTCTTCTGTTTTCTCCTCTGGCCTCTCCTCTGCTTCCTCCTCTGGCCTCTCTTCTGCTTCCTCCTCTGGCCTCTCTTCTGCTTCCTCCTCTGGCCTCTCCACTGGCCTCTCTTCTGCTTCCTTCTCTGGACTCTCTTCTGCTTTCTCCTTTGGCCTCTCTTCTGCTTCCTTCTCTAGCCTCTCTTCTGCTTCCTTCTCTGGCCTCTCTTCTGCTTCCTCCTCTGGCCTCTCCTCTGCTTCCTTCTCTAGCCTCTCTTCTGCTCCCTCCTCTGGACTCTCTTCCGCTTCCTCCTCTGGACTCTCTTCTGCTTCCTCCTCTGGCCTCTCTTCTGCTTCCTCCTCTGGCCTCTCCTCTGCTTCCTTCTCTGGCCTCTCTGCCTGGGCAATATTGTGGTTTTGCCATAGTTGAGGTGTGTGTTCCAGATCTACTATCCCGTATCTGACCTGTTTTTGTGAAGTTCTGGGTCCACTAGACACTCGCTTACAGGTGTTACATATATGGAATGCTCCATCTTCACTTTCCATTCCTTCCAAGAAAGTGTAGACATATACAGCATCATTTTTTTAGGGAAGTTATATAGCTGCATGTTCAGGAGCCAACTGAAGGGTCATCACTATGAGATCAGTCAGAACTTGCCATGCCAGAAGGTAACCAAGAGTATGGAGATAGCCAGAAGTCGGAGTAGCACAACAAGTACCCAGCAGAGAGTCTGTATAGAAACTGAATAGCAATAGAAACCATGAGTGGGAACTAGGGAAGGAGGTGTATAAAACATCAAGTGGTGTAATGCAGATGAGGTCCTCTTTAAGTAGACCACCAGTTTGATGTCTTCCTCAGGTGCCAAACACTGTTATGTAGAGGCAAAAGGAGAGGTATAGGCTGATTCATGGCCGAAGACTAAAGAGGCACCTGGTTTACTTACAACTGGACACCATCATCTAAAGGAGTCCTGTCTTCCATGACTACGTAATGTGGACAAAGCCCAACATCATAACCACATCGCCCTCTGGAAAATTTGCCCTCTGTTCAGTAGTCTGGGGTAGCTCCAAACCCTCTTTGATATGGAGAACAGTAGAGTCTCCTATAAGAAGAAGCCAATGATTTATTACAGAACTCTTCTCTGAGATTTAATCATCGCCTCCCAGGAACGCCACTTGCTTTCAATTACATTAATTCGGCAGTAAATTATTTTCGTTCGCCCATTAAAGTTTTATTACGTACTTGATAACAAAACACCTGGATTACCGAGAGCCTGATGTTTTTTGCCTTCAGTTTTTCATCCCGGAGCCACGTTTGAGGTTGGCATAATGAGCTCATTCGGCATGCCGATGGCCGTACGGCCAATAAGTCACCTAGCCACGTGTAATGAGGCATCAATGGCGTCCCCTGATCTCTATTCTTGCTTAATTAACTTCAAAAGCCGCCTTCTCATAGAGGAACATTATACCAGATGATGCCGCTATCGATATAGAGGTGATAGGTCTGCATATCAAGATGGAAATTTCGTCAAAAATTTTGACTGGTGACACATATGACGTGACTTTCCGTCTTTGCTTCTCCCCACTCATCCCCGGCAAAGGGCTTCTCTCCAGGATGTGGTCTTGTCTCATCAAGCGAAAAAAAACAAAAAAACCTGGAAGCTAGAAAACTGTCTGCAACATCATGTGCCGGCGCTGAACACGTCTCGGAGAGATAAAAGCATGGCTGCTCTCCGTGTAGGGCCTCTCTTCTCTATTAAGTGTGGCCTGGAAACTACAAAGCATATATTTACCGAGAGTAAAACTGGAAGCAGTCAGGCGGATTGGACATGTGTCAAAGACTTCACGTTTTATATTTTCTATTAATTTTACTTATTTTCCACACAGGCTTGACGTTTCTAGGGAAGCTGCCAGCACTGCAGATAAATATACATTTACTTTAATGTAAACCTCGGCATCTGCTATGGAGGAGGCGGGGGAATCAATGTAGGAGCCATGACCCTTGCCCTTGGGTGGTATGGCCTGGACATGGAGATTAATCCATCATGTAGGAACCAGATAAATCATAATTTCTTTTACCCTATGGCAGTACAAAAAGTGTTGGGGTCCTTTGTGGGGAGTGTTGAGCTGACTTACAAAAAATGTTCGGGTTCGGCAACCTCTCTGAACCTTATAAGGTATGGTTGTATCCAGTTTTTCCAACTTCACCAGATGCTGGAAGTCAAATGCCGAGCGTTTAGATTTGGAGAAGTTGCTCAACCCGAACATTTTCCGTAAGTCTTCTCAGCACTACCCACAGGGACTCATCAATACTTGTGGGATTTACCCTCTTCTGCATATGCCCATAGTACCATTATGCCCTCCAAGTGTGAGCAATGGTGCCCATTCAAGATGGTGAAATTTTTACTTTCCCCAAACTGACAATAACCAGATCTAAATCCAAGGACAATAACTTTCATTGCATACAAAATTATGAGCCAAAAAGAGAAGTCATGTGGTCCATACCCTAAACTTGTGCCGATATGGCCAGGCAAGAAATAGGATGTTAGAGCAAAGAAATTATGTAGCCATATTGTCGACAACTATGGATGGAAGAAGATGGGATACCATTAACGTAATTCGTCCTGCCACAACTATCCGCCATGGCTGGACGGGAGGCAGAATTAACCCTCGTCTTCAACCATTAGATTGATACGGCTCCCAATCCCTCGTCCCACCAGATGAGTGTTTATCCTGATAGAAGGGAACATGTAATCAACTATCATATAGATTCGCTGATGGTGCTGGGGCCGAGATCAGGACCAGGAGAGTAATGGGAAATAATTGGACTTCTTTTAAAGTTAATTAAAAGTTGTATTAAAGTAATTTGAGAAGTTTTCGCTCAGTTGGCAAAAACCTGGAGAACTTTATGTTGTCTGTAACGAGAGGAAAACGAGACAGGGTGAGAATAGAAGGGAAGGGAAGGGAGGGGAGGGAAGGAGGAAGAAAGGAAGGAGAGAGGGAGGGAGGGAGAGGAGGGAGGAGAGAGGGAGGGAGGAGAGGAGAGAGGGAGGAAGGGGAGAACGGAGAGAGGAGGGAGGAGAGAAGGAAGGGATGGAGGAAGGGAGGAAGGAAACAGAGATGGGAGGGAGATAGGAGAGATGGGAGAGAATGGAGGAAAGAGAGGAGGGAGGATGGGAGGAAGAAAGGAAAGATGGGAGGGAGGAGGGGAAAAAGATGGGACGGAGGGAGGGAGGTAGGAAGGAAGGAAGGAGAGAAGTGAGGGAGGAGGGAGAGAGGAGGGTGGGATGAAGGAAGTAAATAAAGAAGGAAAGGAGGAACAAAGGAGACAGACAGGAGGGAGGAAGGAAGGAGAGAGGGGGAGGAAGGGAGAGAGGAAGGAAAGAGAGAAGAAAGAGAAGAGGGGAGGGAGGAAAGAAAGAGAGAAGGGAGGGAGGGGGAGAGAACAGAGGAGTGAGGAAGGAAGGAAGCAATGATGAAAGAAGGAGGGGGAATTGTAGAAATAAAGAGAGAGGGTGTGAAAGGAGGGAAAGAAGGAAGGAAAGTGTTATGCGGCTGGGCTGGTTGTTGTAGTACCAAATGAAGCACTAGTCACGGTAGTCAGGACTGGTATGTTTCCCTTCCCCTGGAAACCCTGGCGTTTTGGTTAGTTGGGACATGTGTGTATAGCAAAGCACTGTACACTAATAAGCACAGAGTCCAGGCACTATTAAAGTCTTTACTGACAAAGAAATGTGTAGTGCAGTACAAGTTATGCAACTCCTGAATACAAGTGCAAACCTTACACGAGATTATATACTTGCTATCTGAGATTCCTTGGATGGGGGTTGACCTTTAGGTACTGTACACTTGAATAAGTAGTTGTGGTCAAGCAGCAGCCAGACGCTGTTTTGACTATATAGGACTTGACTTTAGCTTGGTGCAGTGTAGTTACATGAGGGAAGGGGGCGTATCCAGAACAGAAGGTTCTCAACAAGAGTAGGCTATGACCACCTTGGGAGTCAGGATAAAAATAAATAAAAAAACTGCTTCCATGGGGAAAACCGTCTGCCTTGGCTATCCTGTGGGCACTGAGTGATACATGATCAGGGATGCAGGCCACAAATCTGGGTAAGCTAGCAGCCTAGGTGACCCTTCAGGAATACTAGCAACTTGCAGCAGAGTCTCCTCTTGAAAAGTGCACTTATCTAACTGCTGGCTTAATGGTTCCTTAGACAAACTTCCTTTTTTTAACTTCACTGATAGCCCCTATGTATGGATCCTTGTGACAGGACCTAAAGCCTCTGATGGGTGTGAGGCGAGGGTCTTGTGTGAGGTACCCTCAACAGGGATTAGAGCTTACAAATAAACCTTGTGATAAGCCAAAACATATAGTCAATCCAAAACAGTTAACCCTTGTGTAGTTTAGCTTCAGCTGTACCTGAATAGTGTGGAACAGTGACACCAAGTGGCGGGAGTAGCATACTACAGTCCTGAGTCTAAAAACATGTACGTATACACAGTACCGTCCTATACTTTCTAGAAAGGAGCAGTGGACACCCACTTGGACATGAAGGAAGGAAGGCAACAATCTGACTTGGATAAACCAGGATACAGAGTTATTCACTACAGAGGGTCTGGAATTTTCAATAGGTAAAGTAAGATTGTAGGTTGTGACAAGGTGGGTTTCAGGGTGGTGAGGCCTACCCTTAGGATAAGAAATCAATACGTGATCAATAGGGAGCCCAGTCCTGAGACTTTAATCTGAGGAGGTGATTTTTGCTCTTTGCTCTTTTATTTCTCGCTCTTATTAGAATCCCTGAACAATTTTTTACCATATAATATAAATCTGAAGCCGGTGAAATCTAGAAAGGTGTCGGGGGAATAAACAGCACGATGGATAGACACGCATTCAATTAAAAGGCGCTGTCATTAATTTTAATAAAGCACAATGTGTAGCCCTGCACTGCAGATGATCTCAGCTACAGATCCGGAGCCTCCGAGATGTTCTGCCTTGTTTATGATAATGGAGAAAATCCAGTGATTAGAAAAACACGATGAAAAAAAGAGATCTGTCGCTTCGCACGCTCCCTGCAAGAAGACGCCAGGAATGCTCATGACAGGTGTGTAATAACAGGGACTGGGAGAGGAATATAAGAGGCGTTACGAATGATTAATTCCCAGGCAATCTGTAGGCAGCGTGCAGGTCACCGCTCAGGGGCCGGAGATGGGGGGGGGGTGCCGCTTTAACCGGGTTTAATCTCTTATATCACTTCTATTTGATTAGTACAAGTGGAAAAAGATGAAAATATAACAGTGTTCACGTTGTCAGATTCGTAGCCAGGGGTGGGAGTCTGATACAACTAGCGAGATCTTTAAAATCCTTCAAAATTATTTCAAATTGAGATGTCTGGCAGCGGCTCATCCCCTTCCCCAGACACTCTCTCTAATCCCCAAACACATGAGCACTCAGCTGAGGCAGACCATACCTAGTTCCCTACTCAGTATCGGACTGGCCCATCAGAGGACCGGAGAATCTTCCGGTGGGCCCCCAGCTTTAAAAAAAAATGTTCGCAAATCGTTCACATTGAATAAGACGTCGTTCGCTCGCAGTAGATACGAACGCAATAGCGAAGAAATAGCGAAGAAAAAACTATCACAAATTATCGTTCTATGGAAATGAGTGAACGTTTTCAGGTCTTTCGCAATAGCGGTCGTTTGAGATCGTTAATCGTTAACGATTATGTGAACGTTAATCGTCCGGTGGAATAGGGCCCTTACATTTGGCCCATTCTAGGCACAGGGGACAGGCCTGGTGCCCTCAGAGTATTGTTATCCCCCTCCCCTCTGTGACGCACCTCCATTAGAATCAAGTCTGGGTGCGTCACCGAGGGACGGGGACATTGTTACACTGGAGGTGCTGGACCTTCATCCAGAGCATAAGTAAAGTGCACATAATAAAACCGGCACCGATCACAGGAACTGGGAGGTGATTCGAAAAATGGACCGTACCACTGGAATCTCTGCTCCCGGTGCCAACCAGATAGTTAAAAAAATTACTAAGCAAACTGGTACATTCACTTTAAGAAACCTCAGAACACAACTGGGAATTTATTAAAGGGTTTGTCCGAAAAGCACAAAATGGCTGAAGCCATCTGCTTCCAGGTGCTCACTTCCTGAGACTCTATGTCTCCACAGTAAGCCTCCTGAGACATGGGGTAGGGGGTGCTAAGTCTCAATCCGGTAGCTCCACCTTGTCTCCAATACTGCTTGTTTTGCCAGCACGTGATTATCGTAACTAATGTCTCGTTCCTCTGTCTCGAAAGGAAGGGGGGGCAGACTTTAGCCATCTTCTGCTTTCCAAGCAACCCCTTTAAGCCAAACCAGAAAGCTTCCCTAGAAGGAGATGCCAAAGCTTCCCTAGATGCCGAATTCAGTAGTTTTGATTACTACATAGTACTAAACAGTTGGCTCTTTGTATATTCAGATACATGGACAATCCCTTTAAGACACCGAACAGACCATTAGACGTGGAGTAAATGAGGTTATTTATACAAAAAGCCAAATTTTAGTCAAAGTCCATATCAAGAATTTCACAAAACACGGTCACTTTGCATAACGTAATCTTGGACGCCCACTCGCATTGTTTAGACTACCTCCCCGATCGTCTCCTCTCCGGAACCTTCCCGTCTCCCTTCATCCTTCCCTATTATGAAGAAATGCGTTGGTTCTTTTTGTTGTTATTAATTGTCTCCCACTTGAGAACGGTCATTACTCCATCAGTCTCAATCCTGGCTGCCAGGATGAAGACCGCTTGGACCATTTCCCCAGCAATCACCTACCTCAGATACATTTTGTTGGATCTCCGACGCGTTTCATACTTCGGAATAATCTGCTGCTCTGAATACTACATTAAAAGAAGAAAGCAACCCTCTGACAAGTCTTTCTTCTTTGCTGGGCGCCGGCATCATTATCGACACCAGGAAAGTTTGATAGAAGAGACTGAAACTTTGTTCCATATCTGCTCTTTCTTCGTTTTTAATGTACATTGTTCCAGTGTTCTGTGTCGAATAAAGTTATATCTTTATAATGGTCTGTTTCCTGCTACAAAGCGCCAAAAACTCTGCGTAGACAATTTAGAAACTTTTTCACTTTGCTCATTCCTGTCATTATAATTTGGCCACCACTGCATCAGTGTTCATGGTGGAGATGAGGCTCTACGTGACCTAAGGGTTTTCACAGCGCCCTCCATTGTCAGTGCAGAGCGCAGCAGATTCCCCTGTGCAAAGAAGTTGCCTGGGCTCCATATAATCTAATTGTTCCCTTTTTGTCAACCTTAACAGAAGTGATTACAGTGCAGTTACACCCAGTGACTCATAGGAGGTAATCACAGGTGACATCTTCTCTGATCTGTTTCACTCACTTCTCCTTTTATCCTCTATCCAGCCCGGCCATCATGAAGACTTCTACTGGCCATAACTCGTCTCTGCAGGCTCTAACAAACATTATAGGCTCCTATATGCCACCCCATATAGTATTATGCCCCACTGTGTCCTATATAGCGTTAGGCACCCTTTGTGGCCCAGAATAGTAGTATGGGGGCAGTATTATAGTAGTTATATTTCTGTATATAGGGGCAGTATTATAGTAGTTATATTCCTGTATATAGGGCAGTATTATAGTAGTTATATTCCTGTATATAGGAGAAGTAATATAGTAGTTATATTCTTGTATATAGGGGGCAGTATTATAGTAGTTATATTCCTGTATATAGGAGCAGTATTATAGTAGTTATATTCTAGTATATAGGAGCAGTATTATAGTAGTTATATTCCTGTATATAGGAGCAGTATTATAGTAGTTATATCCCTGTATATAGGAGCAGTATTATAGTAGTTATATTCCTGTATATAGGGCAGTATTATAGTAGTTATATTCCTGTATATAGGAGCAGTATTATAGTAGTTATATTCCTGTATATAGGAGCAGTATTATAGTAGTTATATTCCTGTATATAGGAGCAGTATTATAGTAGTTATACGAACTGGAGAGAGTGGAACGGCTGCACATCCCATCTATGGCTGATACTAATGCCGCTAGGCCTATATTAAAAATCAACACCAGAGTGTCTGTATATGAATTGATCAAGCCATATTGCCCCGTGTACCACCGCGCAGGTCCTCTGGTCCACACGGGTCCCTACGCTAACTCCACACCGTGTCGGTCAGCGACCGCCAACCCCGCAAAGCGTGCACATGCAGGGAAGGGAGGCCATGGAACGGCCCTGCAACCCCAATGTCACAGGACCAGACCCAAAAAGCCCCACCAAAACCCAGCCAGCACCACCGGCGGGGAAGGCTGC
Organism: Dendropsophus ebraccatus; assembly: GCA_027789725.1. Lineage (NCBI taxonomy): Eukaryota > Metazoa > Chordata > Amphibia > Anura > Hylidae > Dendropsophus > Dendropsophus ebraccatus. The sequence continues at coordinate 24,057,234 of JAQFWZ010000029.1, forward strand.
CCCCAAACGACACAAGTATGGATATGGTATTACACTTACCATTGCTGCTCTCACAGAATGGGGAAGACATAGGGTCCAGACATGTGAGCACAGACATATCCTGCTAATTTTGGTCATGTGGGTCTTATAGTAGTTATATTCCTGTATATAGGAGCAGTATTATAGTAGTTATATTCCTGTATATAGGAGCAGTATTATAGTAGTTATATTCCTGTATATAGGGGCATTATTATAGTAGTTATATTCCTGTATATAGAAGCAATATTATAGTAGTTATATTCCTGTATATAGGAGCAGTATTATAGTAGTTATATTCTTATATATATGGGCAGTATTATAGTAGTTATATTCATGTATATAGGAGCAGTATTATAGTAAATATATTCCTGTATATAGGGGCAGTATTATAGTAGTTATATTCTTGTATATAGGAGGTAGTATTATAGTAGTTATATCCCTGTATATAGGGGGCAGTATTATAGTAGTTATATTCTTGTATATAGGAGGCAGTATTATAGTAGTTATATTCTTGTATATAGGAGCAGTATTATAGTAGTTATATTCTTGTATATAGGAGCAGTATTATAGTAGTTATATTCCTATATATAGGGGCAGTATTATAGTAGTTATTTTCTTGTACATAGATGGCAGTATTGTAGCAGTATATGGTATTTTTTTGCCTATAGCACCAGTAGTTTTGCTTCCTTACTCTTTTCATGACTAAATATTTTAGAAAAACAATGAATACATTCCTAAAACCGTGCGGCGTTCTTGGCCCAGCTGTGCAGACCCAGCTGAGAGTTTTACCATCTCGGCTCTCCTTATCACTAATGACTCTTTCGTCCTCATCTCCTCGCACACTTGACATTTATAATGCTCACCAATTTGCATCTTTTGTGAAAAAAAAATGAGTAACTTATATTTCCTGACACTCCAGGAAAATAATTAAGCCGCTCATAACAACCAAACAAGAAGATGTGAATCTACAGTCTCCCTAGATGTAATTATCTGGCGGTATTATCAGCAGCAATGGAAGATGAAATCATGAGGCAAAAATACACGTTCTTGCATGGACGGAAGAATGGCCACAGCAAGACCGTCTATTGTTGTTCTACTTGCAGCACTTGAATTTCTTTTTAACCCTATCATATCTGGGGATCCTCTATATTCTAAGGAAAGTACCAAAGCTAGACGTAATATATTTGCATGGTTCATGCACTTACTAGAGTTACTAGACTATCCCATTCAGAATTCTAATGTACTAGCACCTCTGGAGGACCCGACACATGTAATGCCAGATTCCATCTGTGGTGGCACTGCAGGAAATTTGACCACATCATTAAAGCTGATCATTAAGACCCAGGAAACCATTTAATCATCTTATTGCCGCCTTTCAAATTGAATCCATTCAGGTTTTCAGACTTCAATTATGATATTCTGTTTTTTACAATGGGCAAGACCAATGAAGGATAAATGTAAACCTACCAGACTGATTGTTAAATTAACATATAAGGTGGACAAGGTTATTTTTACAGTTTTACTGTTGTCTATAACCCAATATCCTGTCTGGTATACTTTTAAAATGGCTTTGCTGTTCCCCTACACAGGACACCCTAGCCGGGAACTTAGTCAACTCTATCTATGTGGGAGGTGTTATCCTCAAAAAAATATAGAGGGATGGCTGAATTCCTGACTAGAGTGTCCTGTACACATCAACAGTAAGTTTGTTATAGGATATATTGTAATACATGTATAGTATCGCACTGCTTTATAGGAGGCACTTCTGGTGCTCGGTGATAAGGATTTCCCAACCCAATTATACAGTAGATACTAGAAATAACCACAACACTTAAAAAGGGCTCAAGTACAGAAACACATATACTCCAACCAGAGACATGGCAGTCATTCATAATTGTAATATCTGGAATTAGCACAAAAGGCAGTGTTACAGTCCCTGCCTTAGGTCAGACCCTTACTATGTCCTCCATTATATCTGTTCTCACCCTTCCCAGGTCCCCCACCATTTCTGTTCTGACATTTCCCTGGTCCCCCCACCATTTCTCTTCTGACCCTTACCAGGTTCCCCACCATTTCTGTCCTGACCCTTACCAGGTCCCCCACAATTTCTGTCCTGACCCTTCCTAGGTCCTCCACCATTTCTGTTCTGACCCTTCAATGGTCCCCAGCATTTTTGTTTTACTCTTCCCAGGTCCATCACCATTTCTGTTCTGACCCTTCAATGGTCCCCAGCATTTTTGTTTTACTGTTCCCAGGTCCATCACCATTTCTCTTCTGACCTTTCTAGGTCCCCCAGCATTTCTGTTCTCACCCTTCCCAGGTCCCCCACTATTTCTGTTTGACCCTACCCAGGTCCTCCACCATTTCTGTTCTGACCCCCTCCCAGGTGCAACACCAGTTCTGTCGTGACCCTTCCTAGGTCCACCACCATTTTTGTCCTGACCCTTCGTAGGTCCTCCACCATTTCTGTCCTGACCCTTCCTAGGTCCTCCACCATTTCTGTTCTCACTCTTCCCAGCTGCACATGTCCAGACTAAGGCAAGATGCTCATCTTGACTCATGACAGCTATGTCTCTGTCCAACTCAAAAGGGGACCAAGTGGTAATGAGACTGACAGAAGACCTGAAGAGCATCGGAGCAATCACCTTGGTCGGACAATCACCTTGAGCAAAGGGTAGAGCCGTATTTCAAAGGAGCCTTGGAAAGACTTCTGCCATTTTGGTGGCATTTACTGGAGATGCTAGTTCATCTTCCATAGGGCATCATATATACATCTTATTTTAAAAATAGCAACTTCTGGTGACAGGTTCCTGGGTGTTCCCGCGATGTAATCGAGGCATTTATCTAAGACATAATTAAACTTCAAGACATTTAACATGGAAGCCCCTTGCTGTGTGGAGCTGTATGTTTTGGAAGGAGTCTTTGGCAGCTAACTATTCCGGGCGGAGTTGCCCTTCAAGAAAACTGGATCTGCAGAATAAATGAATTATATTGAGTCACATGGCTGTAATAAGAGATTATGTTACTACAGAGAAGTCCACCTCGTAGATGTCTTACACTTTCTTCCCTATATCCCAAACCCCCCACCCAACTCATCATTAGGTGCTAACTGGAGGTCAAGATTAAAAACTCAACTATTTATAAGCGAGATCATGTAATACTTTATTACGGTGTAGAAGGTTATACCTGACTGTGATTGTATTACTATTCCCCTTACGCTTAGGTGTCGCGACCTTGCCATGAATCATGTTTCATCTTCCATTTGGGTGTTCATGCTTCTCAATGACTCATTCAAGTCTCCATCAATCTTGTTTCTTCTCTTATCTCTTTTCCTTTCATCTTTATTGAGCATAATGGTTTTTATCAACATTTTGGGCTTTTCATATTTCCTGGATAAAGCTTTAGTTCCGCATTTGTGCAAAGGTTGAATGTTTGCCTGGACATCTCTTGCTTTCCTTGTCATTATATACAAGAAGAACATACCATAGCCGGGACAATTGAAAACTTGAGTGTTGGGTGTTCCAAATTTCTCAGAAATTAGCAAATTCTGCAAATCCAAACTTTTAAAATTAGTTTTGCATGAGTCTCTCAAAATGGCAGCCTTTTCTACCAGCCCTACACAATGGTACATCACCTGCTTTGTACAACTTGTTCAACACTGTACCACAGCTTGTATGGGGCAGCAGATGTGGGCCCACTGTGCTACCAAACTGGATTGAGTCTAAATCTTAGTGCCTTCTAGGTCTTCAACTTTAATCTTGCTCCAAGATGAGGAAGCTGCAGGATACCAGGTTGTTCCACAAGATATGGGTAGTAGCGTCCTACTCTTTGGACACCAAATATCGTGTCCTAAGTGCCCTTCTGTTACAACACCAAAATCTTGTGGTATTATCAGACTTCTTCCTCTAGTAGTAGACACCTTTCTATGGTCAACCATTGGCCACCAACAAATTAGCCATCAGTATCAGTCGAAAAATAATATACATATGCTCAAACTGATGGATTCAAAACATATTCAGCCCTGGAGTTACATAACGTTCCACCACCAACCCTGCTCATCTCCTCCACCTCATTGAGAGCTTAGAATTTTTTAGAATTTTTTTCTGGTTACAACTCTTACAGTCTTCTAGTTGTTTTTGTATTTCCACTATGGTTCATGTATCTCACAGATACTGTACTCACCACTAGGTTTTATCTTCACACACGGCTAGGGAAGTCGAGGGAACGACAGGTTAGATATCTCAGTTCTGGTTAGCTGTTTCCATTTTTCGCTTCAGCTGCAGTTTCTTTTCACCCCTTTCCTATTTTCGTCTTCACGCTCTTATCTTTTCCAGTTCTCCAATGTTTAAATAAAAGGTCACCGATACGTTGAACAATGGAAACATAATGGAATCTGTGCAGACTAGTGTAATAAAAACCAAAGATTGTCACCGCGATCCCAGAGAACAGCAGGCTGGTTGTAGTAAGTGATATATTTTAGTGTTCAACATAATAGTCTCCTGTACGTAGTGAGAACCATGAGGAATGGGTATTGAGTGCCCCCGAAGAATGGAGATTCTTGGCTGTTCATATGTAACCTTCGAAGGAAAAATGTGGAGCGCTTAGCTCTAGATGCGTAATGTTTAAAGAATATTTCCTAAAAAAAAAAAGGTATTTTAACCCTTGTTGTTGGTCAGCATAGAGATAACATAGGTGGTAGCCATATAATGGGTCATTACAAATGGGCTGGAAGGGGTTGACACACTCACTCACAATTTTTCTCTGCTATCAGTACAGCCTCCTGCTTTATTACTTTACTTCTCTATCCTCCAACCTGTGTAACACCTCTGCTCCTGTCAGTTCCGCTGCACAGAACTCCATAGACTATTAAGCAACAGGAATAAGCAGTTAAGCTTCACTTGGTGAGAGGACCTCTTGGACCATTGATTTATTGGCCCAGTTGTAGCTCCAACTGTTGCGATTGCTGTACCTTCACCAATGCTTTGAGTTACTGTTACCTTACAGCACTGTGGAGCCTAAGTCTCATGCTCTGGAGTCTGTTTGTTTCCTCCATAGTTTTATAGATCTTCAAGAATTCTGGACTTTTGCTGGACCCTGATAATAATAGTAAAATAACCAGTAAGACTTGTTGTCCTTTTGTCTTCAAATTGACTTGGTCGAAACTATAAACCTTCTTGGCCTTGTTCTTTGTCATCTTAAAGGGGCTAAGATTATGAACCATGGATAGAGGATAACTTGCTGATCAATGGTGGTACTCCGAATCATCCCAAGAACTGATGTCAACCATCCCCAAAATAATCGGAGTGGCAGAGTTGGAATACTGCATTGAGCATTGCTGATAAGAGTTGATGACTATGCTTAGAAGTCCCATAGACGGTGAATGGAGCGTTTGGTGGACAATTGACTTCAGTTCTCATCGAGGTCATCCCACCACCAATCAGCTAGTTATCCCCTGTCCTGTGGGTAATGGATATCTTTTCATCTTGGGATAACCCCTTTAATATTTCCTGTAGATAATGGATATTGAAGACCTCCTTGTAGGAGTGGGCTGGAGTTTTGTACACGGCCTGTAACATCTCACGCCTCTCTTGTGCCTTATACCAATATGTGTCTTTCCATCATTCTGTGCATAGTGTGCAATTATATAGGTCCTGCCATATGTAATCTGGCCCTACTATGGTAAGTCATCATGGGATCAGTAGTTACCATAGCAAGGGGTCCGTTATAAGGGGTACATGTATACCAGAATACTGTTACCTAAGGAGGAACATGGTAAACGCTCAATACATTCTAACTACAGTGCTGCAGAAGGTACATAGTTCAAAGTCAATAAGTATTGGCCATACGATGAGGTTACAGTGGTCCCTCCACATACAATATTAATTGGTTCTAGGACGACCATTGTATGTTGAGTCCATACCTCTATGGAAAAGGAAGGAATCTCTTCCTTCTTCAGCAGCTCCCCTGCTCTCCTTCTCTGACCCCTAGCTTAAAGTGGCACTGCCATTTGTAAAAACTTTTGACGTCATGGAGACCTATCCAGACCCATACCAATTGGGAGAACAAGCCAGGAGAAGACTGCGCTAAACACAATTGTCACTACGTTCTCTGTCATGCGATCAGTCAGGCTCTGACTGATTGCCTATGTAAGTCTATGAAGCCCGACTGATATCACGTGACACAGAGCGGGTAGAGGACGCGATACAGCGCTGTCTTCTTCCCGCTCATTCTCACAAACGGGACAGGTCTAAACACTCAGACCTGGACTTAAAAAAACTTTTGACATGTCTCTATGACATATTAAAAGTTTTACAAACAACAGTGACACTTTAAGGATCTGGGAGATGATGATCCATACTTCCTGGAATTTAAGGACCTTCGATGATGTCATCAAAGGTTCTTAAACTCCAGGAAGTTCAAAGCATACATTGATAATGCAGAGATGCTTTAATCTGTGTAGTCTCTGCCTGGAGTCCGGCTGTGTGCTGATGTCGGGAGAGGCAGGGACCAGTGATGTCCTGGCAATCTGATGGGGGCAGCATCATAAGTTGATGCTGAACTCAATTAACGATGGACAGAACCTGCAAAGTAGAACATCAATAGACATTGGTCTTACTATAAGGATATCAGTATCTATAGGGAACATTGTTATAGTGTGGTGTATTCAGTGCTACGTACATGGAAAATCATTGGGTATTGGCTGTACAATGGAGATATCAGTATCTATAGGGAACACTGATCGGATGATTAAGCTTTTACTATGAGAATTAATCTTCAGATAGAGGGGAAAAAAGTTTTGTTGTTGAATTTATGCAAATGAGCAGTTAATTTCATCTTGTAACAATGTAACGCGGCTCCTTTTGTTCGTCGCCGGTAGATTGCCTTGTGTGAGATGACAGCTCATTGTAACTGTAGGACATCCGTGAATGATAGTTTTCATTACAACACATGAAAAAACCTCCAGAGACCGAATGAACATCAGTTTTTTCCCACAATATTTTGATCGTCGGCTTGGAGTGTCAGAAATCCGCTCAGATAAGTAGATTCCCGCGTCTATGTGCCGCAGTGTATCAATTCCGATGAAAGGGTTTTAATTAATCGCACCTAGAATACAATTAATCTGTCATTATACGAGGTGGAAATCTGCTGAATTTCAATTATAGGAGAGGGAATTGGTGGACGAGATGGAAACGTGATGAGATGCAAAGTACTACTAAGGAGGTAGAAGATGGATGAGACTATAGAGGGCGCCTACCTGTTACCGGGGGCTAAATAGGCCCAAAAGCCCCTCTGCTGGCATCAGTATTATACATGGTAGCTGGGCGTACTGCTACAGATGGAGGGGGCTGTTGTCACTATCACTGGGCGTACTGCTACAGATGGGGGGGCTGTTGTCACTATCACTGGGCGTACTGCTACAGATGGAGGGGCTCCTGTCACTATCACTGGGGGTCCGGCCACAGATGGGGGGGCTCCTGTCACTATCACTGGGTGTCCTGCTACAGATGGGGGGGGCTGTTGTCACTATCACTGGGGTTTCTGCTACAGATGGGGGGGCTGTTGTCACTATCACTGGGCGTACTGCTACAGATGGAGGGGCTCCTGTCACTATCACTGGGCGTACTGCTACAGATGGGAGGCTGTTGTCACTATCACTGGGCGTACTGCTACAGATGGAGGGGGCTGTTGTCACTATCACTGGGCGTACTGCTACAGATGGGGGGCTGTTGTCACTATCACTGGGGTTTCTGCTACAGATGGGGGGGCTGTTGTCATCATCACTGGGCGTACTGCTACAGATGGAGGGGGCTGTTGTCACTATCACTGGGCGTACTGCTACAGATGGAGGGGGCTGTTGTCACTATCACTGGGCGTACTGCTACAGATGGGGGGCTGTTGTCACTATCACTGGGCGTACTGCTACAGATGGGGGGCTGTTGTCAATATCACTGGGCGTACTGCTACAGATGGGGGGGGCTGTTGTCACTATCACTGGCCATACTGCTACAGATGGGGGGCTGTTGTCACTATCACTGGGGGTCCTGCTACAGATGGGGGGGCTGTTGCCATCATCACTGGGGGTCCTGCTACAGATGGGGGGGCTGTTGCCATCATCACTGGGGGTCCGGCCACAGATGGGGGGGCTATTGTCATCATCACTGGGGGTCCTGCTACAGATGAGGGGGCTCCTGTCACTATCACTGGGGGTCCGGCCACAGATGGGGGGGCTATTGTCATCATCACTGGGGGTCCTGCTACAGATGGGGGGGGCTGTTGTCATCATCACTGGGGGTCCTGCTATGGATGGGGGGGGGGGCTGTTGTCATCAGCAGTTATATCCCGTCTCATATCATTGTAGAAGGTTTCATCGCTAAATGGAGAACATCAACAAGTTGCTGTTGACGGATCTGCCAATATGATTTGCAGATGGCTAAAAGCTGACTCTTAGATAGAGGAGGCAACAATGTAAGATATCAGTAAGAAAGAGAGAAAATAGATAAATATATACGAAGGATAGGAGGAGGGAAAGAAAAAGGAAGGAAGGAAGGGAGGGAGCAGGGGCGTAACTAGAAATGGCTGGGCCCCATAGCAAACTTTCCAATGGGGGCCCCCCCTCCCCCCTCTAGGCTACAGGGGAAGAAATGGACGCATGGTTTCGGCCACATGCACTGTCTGAATTTTTTCTCTACATAGTTTTTAACTGCTTAACTAGATAACACTGCCATACCAGACCTGACCAATACCGCCATACTGTGACTGGATAACACCGCCATACCAGACCTGACCAATACCACCATACTGTGACCGGATAACACCGCCATACCAGACCTGACTAATACCACCATACTGTGACTGGGTAAAACTGCCACACCCGACCTGACCAATACCGCCATACTGTGACTGGATAACACTGCCACACCAGACCTGACCAATACCACCACACTGTGACTGGATAACACCCCCACATAAGACCTGACCAATAGCGCCATACTATGACTGGTTAACAGCACCATACCAGACCTGACCAATACCGCCATACTGTGACTGGATAACACTGCCATACTAGACCTGACCAATACTTCCATACTGTAACTGGATAACACTGCCATACCAGACCTGACCAATACCGCCATACTCAGACTGGATAACGCTGCCATAGCAGACCTGACCAATACCCCCACACTGTGACTGGATAACTGCACCATACCAGACCTGACCAATACCGCCATACTGTGACTGGATAACACTGCCATACCAGACCTGACCAATACCACCACACTGTGACTGGATAACAATGCCATACCAGACCTGAGCAATACCGCCATACTGTGACTGGATAACACCGCTATACCAGACATGACCAATACCGCCATACTGTGACTGGATAAGGCTGCCATACCAGACCTGACCAATACCGCCATACTGTGACTGGATAAGGCTGCCATACCAGACCTGTCCAATGCCGACATACTGTGACTGGATAACACCACCACACCAGACCTGACCAATACCGCCACATTGTGACTGGATAACACTGCCATACCAGACCTGACCAATACCGCCATACTGTGACTGGATAACACCACCACACCAGACCTGACCAATACCGCCATACTGTGACTGGATAACACCACCACACCAGACCTGACCAATACCGCCATACTGTGACTGGATAACACCACCACACCAGACCTGTCCAATACTGCCATACTGTGACTGGATAACACCGCTATACCAGACCTGACCAATACCACCATACTGTGACTGGATAACAGCACCACACCAGACCTGACCAATACCGCCATACTGTGACTGGATAACACCGCTATACCAGACCTGACCAATACCACCATACTGTGACTGGATAACACTGCCATACCAGACCTGACCAATACCGCCATACTGTGACCGGATAACACCGCCACACCAGACCTGACCAATACCACCATACTGTGACTGGATAACACCGCTATACCACACCTGACCAATACCGCCATACTGTGACTGGATAACACTGCCATACCAGACCTGACCAATACCGCCATACTGTGACTGGATAACACTGCCATACCAGACCTGACCAATACCGCCATACTGTGACTGGATAACACTGCCATACCAGACCTGACCAATACCGCCATACTGTGACTGGATAACACTGCCACACCAGACCTGACCAATACCACCACACTGTGACTGGATAACACCGCCATACCAGACCTGACTAATACCACCATACTGTGACTGGATAACACTGCCATACCAGACCTGACCAATACCGCCATACTGTGACTGGATAACAGCACCACACCAGACCTGACCAATACCGCCATACTGTGACTGGATAACACTGCCATACCAGACCTGACCAATACCGCCATACTGTGACTGGATAACACTGCCATACCAGACCTGACCAATACCGCCATACTGTGACTGGATAACACTGCCATACCAGACCTGACCAATACCGCCATACTGTGACTGGATAACACTGCCATACCAGACCTGACTAATACCACCATACTGTGACTGGATAACACTGCCATACCAGACCTGACCAATACCGCCATACTGTGACTGGATAACAGCACCACACCAGACCTGACCAATACCGCCATACTGTGACTGGATAACACTGCCATACCAGACCTGACTAATACCACCATACTGTGACTGGATAACACTGCCATACCAGACCTGACCAATACCGCCATACTGTGACTGGATAACACTGCCATACCAGACCTGACTAATACCACCATACTGTGACTGGATAACACTGCCATACCAGACCTGACCAATACCGCCATACTGTGACTGGATAACACTGCCATACCAGACCTGACCAATACCGCCATACTGTGACTGGATAACACTGCCATACCAGACCTGACTAATACCACCATACTGTGACTGGATAACACTGCCATACCAGACCTGACCAATACCGCCATACTGTGACTGGATAACAGCACCACACCAGACCTGACCAATACCGCCATACTGTGACTGGATAACACCGCCATACCAGACCTGACCAATACCGCCATACTGTGACTGCCTGCCTACCTGCCAGCCTGCTACTGTATGTATATATTTATATTTCTCCAGCCTGCTACTGTATGTATATATATATATATATATATATATATATATATATACACACACACATACACACATATACATGATGCAGCCTGGCACTGCACTGTGTGTATACATTATATATATATCCAGCCTGGCACTGCACTGTATGTATATATTTATATTTCTCCAGCCTGCTACTGTATATATATATATATATATATATATATATATATATATATATATATATATATATATATACACATACACACATATACATGATGCAGCCTGGCACTGCACTGTGTGTATACATTATATATATATCCAGCCTGGCACTACTATTACTATGCATAATGAGTTTTTTTTAGTCCTACAGGAGCTGCAGTCACAGGGCTGCTTTCTATATAGACAGTGTAGGACTACAACTCCCAGTGTGGTGTGTCTGTGTCTTTGGGGGAGGGGGGCATAGACAGCGGACAGACCACATTAGGAGTTGTAGTCCTATAATGTCACCGCTCCTGTAGAAATAAAAAACACACACACATACACCTCTCTTATCAGAGACAGTTTACAGTTACATGAGGAGGGGGAGGGAGCTGTCACTATCTCTCTGAGGTCCGGGCGGGAGAGTGCTAGGGGTCAGAGGTTATCCTACCTCACAGGATGTTCTTCCGTGAAGCAGCTGACAGGCTAGTCTCCCTCTCTCCCCCCGTACTTTGCGATGCCGCCCCCTGCTGGTGAATGCTTGCCCAGCATTTCTACAAACATCGTTTTCCCCTGGTTAGCTAGTGTCAGGACAAACGTCCTGCAGAGCTAACCAGGGGACATCACACACACATTCCCCACTGCCGGGCCCCTTGATGAGCCGGGCCCAGTAGCAGCAGCTACTGCTGCTACGGTGGTAGTTCCGCCACTGGGAGGGAGCGAGGGAGGAAATAGGGAAAGAAGGAAGGTAGAAAGGAAACAAGTAGGGAAAGAAGAGAGGAATGAAAGGACGAAGAAAGGAAGTAGGGAAAGAAGGAAAGAGGGAGGGAATGAAGGAAAGAGGGAGGGAAAGAAGTAAGAAAGGAAAGAAGGGATGAAGGAAGGAAGAAAGGAAACAAGTAGGGAAAGAAGAAAGGAATGAAAGGAGGAAAGAAGGAAGGAAGTAGGGAAAGAAGGAAGAAGGGAAAGCAGGAAAGAAGGGAGGAAGGAAGGAAGGAGGAGAAGGAAAGGAGGAACAAAGGAAACAAAGAAAGAAGCTATGGAATAAGGCAATGGAGGGGCAAAGGAAAAAAGAAAGGAAGGAAATAAGGGAAGGGAGGGGGAAGGAAAAGAGGAATGAAGGAGCAAAGAAAGGAAGGGAGGGAAGGGAAGGGAAAGGAAGGAAGAGTAAGAAAGGAAGACAGGAAGGAAGGAAAGGGGGGGAGGAAGAAGAGAAGGAAGGGAGGGAGATAAGGGAGGCAGGGAACTGAAGGAAAGAAGGAAGGGGGGGGGGAGAAGGGATAGGTAGGAAAGAAAAAGGGAAGGGAGGGGGAATCAAGGAAGGGCAAGGAGAAAGAAAGGAGGGAAGGGAGGGATGGCAGTACATTCACATGTTGTAGACAGATTGCGGCCCAATTCACATACCCGTAGGTGTTATCAGTTTGTTCCGGGGCTGTGACCCATGCTGCAAACATGCTGGCAGGCCCTGAGTTGTGGCACAGATTCACTTATGACTGGGTCCTCGCAATTGTTGACAGCTATGGATGCAAACCTGCAGTGCCGACCACAGCTGCAGGTTCATGGCCATGGATGCAAACCTGCAGTGCCGACCACAGCTGCAGGTTCACGGCCATGGACAGCAGTATGGACGTGTGAACCGGGTCTAACTCTCAGGCATCCCCATTCTGGGCTGTAAAGTTTTTTTTTTTAAAGTAACATTCTCTGCACTTATCGTTGTGTAAAACCCAAGATCACAATGGACATCCACACAATTTTTTTTTTCCCTAGATTATCGTCACGACACAGTGAAGCAGTGGCGAGGGAGCGCCGAGAGATGAGGGGAGAGTAAAATCATTAGAACAGAACTAATTGCGCATCAGTGAGACCCCTCCATCCCAAACCTGCCGCACATCCGCCGTAATGAGACTTTTCATCAAGCGGTTAATTATAGCAGCGCAAGTAGACGCATCCGCGCTGACACTTCTGCAAATGAAAAAAAAAAAAAAAAGTAATCGAGTTACTGAATTATCTAATGTGGCTATTAGCCCTCATCAAATTACATCTGCTTCATAACACATTGCAAAGACTCAACAATGGAGCTCAGCAACATCCGCACAGAGATACCGAAAATACATCCCCAGCCGTCGCAGCCAATGGCGCCACGTCTCTGTAATATTACGGCTATAAAGAGAACGGATGGAGATGAATGGATGGAGATCACATGGTGCGGTCAGAATGGAGGTCAATGCGAGTGGGGGTGTAAATGTACTGAAGTATTAGTATTCAGTAGAGATGGACCTTACAGTGCTGGGCAGTCAGTATTCTCTGTTCTGTGTGGACTCGAGGTCTGGTTGTAGCCAGGGACGTCCTTAGGGTACAGCAATGGCCTAGTGTGCAAACCTGACCCACTCCAGAGAGGAGCTGCTGCTGTTGCCCATGTTCTCCTCCTTCTGTCTTCCAGCAAAGGAAGCATCTCTGACACGTTGCCTGTGCCTGAAATCCCTGAAGCCTGAGCTCAATCGATTGTGTGTGCATCTTAAAGGTGCACACACAATTAATGGTGCGCCGTGGGGGTGACACTGAGTTCCTCGCCAACCTGGCGATACTCCCTTATGATTGATGGGGAGGGCAACTGCACAGGGCGCAAACCCCTAGGAGACATCATGGGGCTGGAGGGAGTCTGAAGAAGGACTTCTGGTAGAGCTGGCAAATCATCCATGTGACTACATGAAGAGAAGGAGATGGTGGGATTATGACAACATGGGGAGACAGGAGGGGGGGGTAATGACTACCTGGGGCAAAGGAGGGGGAATATGATTAAATGGGGGCACAGGAGGGGGATTATGACTACATGAGGACACAGGAGGGGGGATTATGACTACATGAGGACACAGGAGGGGGGATTATGACTACATGAGGACACAGGAGGGGGGATTATGACTACATGAGGACACAGGAGGGGGATTATGACTACATGAGGACACAGGAGGGGGATTATGACTACATGAGGACACAGGAGGGGGATTATGACTACATGAGGACACAGGAGGGGGATTATGACTACATGAGGACACAGGAGGGGGGATTATGACTACATGAGGACACAGGAGGGGGGATTAGGACTACATGAGGACACAGGAGGGGGGATTATGACTACATGAGGACACAGGAGGGGGATTATGACGACATGAGGACACAGGAGATGGGATTATGACTACATGAGGACACAGGAGGGGGGATTATGACTACATGATGAGACAGCCCAGGAGAGGGGCAGCAACTAGTCATCTGGGCAGGGACCCAGCCTGTGATTAATCATGGCTCTCTGCCTGTCAGCGCGCTCTGCAGGGATGATAGGCCACTAACAGGTCTGTCAATCACCCCCGCAGAGTGCGCCGACAGGAAGACAGCCGTGACTAGTCACAGGTGACTCCCCGCCCAGATGACTTGTTGCCGCCCCTCTCCCGGCCTCACACGCTTGAATAAAACACCTTTTTCCCTGATGTAAAGTTACTGCCACAGGCGCGGCTGGTAGCCTCAAGGAGCTGCACAGTAGATCTATACTGTGCAGCTGGGAAACATGTCTGCACAACTGTGCTGATTGGTTCCCTTTAAGTGTCATGGCAAAGGGGAGGTATTTACTGCTGGAGGAAGAGAAGGGGTTAATTACTGTGTGGGTTTCACATAAAGGAAACTATTCACGTTGGGGCACTGTGGATGATGTATTGTATAGGGGTGACCAGGGCCGAGCCGCCTAATTCAGATGCTAGACCAGACTTCAAAATTCAGACCCCAGACCAGAACCCAGTCTAAGACCCCCAACCAGACCCTACTATTCACACAGTCCACTCTCTAATTTACACCTACCCCAGCCCAAAACTCTGTTGAAGCCATATAGTTGGGACTGTAATATTCAGACCCTAGACCAGACCCCAGACCCCAGACCTGTACCTGCGCCAACTCTGGGCATGCTGGAAGCTGTAGGCAGCAGCTTATGCAGATAGACATTATAGACTAAACTTTACCAACAAGCGGCATGAAGTGTTCTGTACATAAGTGACATCTCCGGCAGCCTCTAATGAGTCATTGGGAATGCTTTGTAACGGTGAGAAGACACCTCTGCTAAATACAGTCATCAGCACCGTTCACAGAAGAGCACTCCCATCATTTACCCTCTACTTGTTATTAGCCTTTCTTCTTCCCGTTTATGTAAATGGCTTTCCTCTTCAGAAAATAAGATTTGCTGATTACCCGTAAACCATCCCTGATGACAGCCGCGTTTAATGGGAAAGTACAATCCCGTCCTATGGATTTACACAATAAGGTGAAATTGCAGCTTCACTTCCAGCCACCGATGGGAGCACAGGGACGATTTTAAGGGGCCATACAAAAAATACATGGTTGATGTTTCCCTGCAACAGTGCCACAGTGTACGCAGGTTTGGTCTGGTATTGCATCTGAAGTAAATAAGGTTGAGTTGCAATACCACACACCATCTTTTCAAGTCGGAGCAACTTTTCTGGTACTTTTTTTTTAAAGAGGGTCCCACAAAAATTAGTAAACCGTTTTTTTGAGTATACAGGTCATATGCAAGTCTCCATGTACACACCCTGTGTAGTCTGACCTGCAGTCCTGGGTCACTGCTTCTGCCCTTTTCTCTTTACAAGCCTACAATAGAAGAGGGGGGCAAGGTTAAAAGTATAACACACAACTGCAGGATCAGACTACACAGGGTTAGTTTGTAGTCTGTAACCATGGAGACGTATAGACCTGTATAAGGTCTATATAACCTTATAAGGTCTTATAAATCATAGCTTTAAATCTATAGTGGTTGCAAACAAAGGGCCTATTCTCCCTAGTCTGGCCATAAACTTTAGCTAGGTGTCAGACAAAGGCTTGTCTGGCCGACATTTATATCACACTGATATGCATGCTCAGCTCAGCAGAATGCGCATGTATTCTAAATCAGGAAATGGAGGACAGTAAGGTACTGCCAGACTCATCTGTTTCCTTTTAAACATGAGGCAGGGACATTGCTAGGATGAGGTAATAGTGGCATATGCCCCAGGTGCTGTCTGGGAGGTTGTCAAAATGCAACTTTGCCTTATTCAGAGTATTTAAATACTCAGTAAGGCCAAATAAATAACCTTTGCCTTGAAAGAAAGACAGCCATGCCTCATCTCTCTATAAGGATCAGGCGATTATAATTCAACATGCTCGATCCATTTATCGGTTGTCGGAGTAATGGCAGATCGATATGCACATAAGATAGTTGGCCAACCCTACCAAAATCCCGCTCATCTGTCACTTATCTAATGGGTGTGATCAGCCTTATTCCTTTTGATTAATTTTCCTTCTAAGCGTCAACACTAGAGGCAGAACGAAAAATAAAAAAACTGAAGACTGCAGGATCAGACTACATGAGGCTTGTTTGTTGTCTGTTACCATGGAGACATAAAGGCCATAGGCTTACATTGGGAGTCTTTCTCAGTCCCATGGCACAGAACTAGGGGGAGAACATATGTACCAAACCATGTCATGCTAATATTTTGGTCAGGGTCTGGACTGAGCAAAAGTCAAGCGGCATGTTAAAGTCTTTTAAAGTGACAGCGCCCAACTATATTTATGGCAGACACAATGGAAAAGCATTGTCAACCTCTCCCACTGCAAAGTTCTCCAGACTCCAGCAGATTAAAGGGATTTATTAATATATTTTCACCAATGTCCCTTTAAATAATTTGTTACACTATTTCTCCAGGCTAAAAAAAAAAAAAAAAAAAAGTAAAAAAATCCACCCAGTTAATCCATAAATCATAATTATAATCTCGCAGCCAAATTCGGTTGTCAGGGTGATTTTAAATTGCAAATGTATGATTAATTATTGATTAGGTGCGGGCGGCTTGTCATGTAAATCAGGGAGGATTTATGGATCAACAATGGGAAGATGACAGATCAGCATAGGCCGCGTATTCATCAATGTTGCGCACTCCGTCACACCGGCTAAAGGTAAATGAATCAGGCTGCGGACATGAGATTTATACGAAGTAAATTCCCTCCTCGGGCAGCCGGGAAACGACAGTGTGCGGTCTTTTTCCTGCACGTTTACTTTTCCCATATTTGCCGCGGTCTTCTTCCTGGTTGTTCTCTGAGCCAATAAGATGTCTCTGTCCTTCTGTTCCCGTTTTCTCAACTCATTTAGTGAATGCAAAACTGCAGCTGCATCCCCCCTCCCTGTCTCCTATTTAAAGTTATACACTAGATGTATCTGGTGTCTGAGCAGCCCTTAAAGGGTTTTTTTCTCCCCATGAACAACACCTACCTCTTTAGAAAGGGGAATGAGTTGTGTTCCAACTGCTGGGACCTCATTGGGAACTCCTTACAAAGCCAGTTGAACATTGTACTTGCCTATCTTTGGCAAACCTATAGTAAGTTAGTGAAGAAGCAACCAAGGAACGGACCCTCACCACTCAGACACTTATCATCTTTCCTTCAGATAAGTAGTTCCTTGGAAAACCCCTTTAAATGTGCCCATAAACCTCAAACAGCATAGATGGGTTCGGTGGAGCCACTAAGATGATGTTAGTGTTGAGAAGTAGCGTTGAGAGGAGTTGCCAAACTGTTCTATTTCCGCAACCTGAACACTTAACATTTGACTCCTGGCATCTGGAGAAGTCCTGAAAAACATGGATACAGCCATACACCATGTCCATGTTTTCCTGGAAGTCCTAGGATAGCATCTAACATCTCCAGATGCCAGGAGTCAAATGACGAGCATTGGGGTTTGGAGAATGATGACAAACCTGAACTGTTCGGCAACTACGTTCGACACTAGTCAGAAGGGTCTGGCATGCTGGAAACAGAGGACTGAAATGACATAACACTTAAAGACCGGGATCCAAGATGGGTAAGCGTAACTTAATTTTTCGCCCAGACAATCCCTTTACTGTTCTGATCCGGCAACATTCTCTGAACATGAACACTCTGCATTTGACTCCCGCCATTTGAAGGCGTTGGGTGCTCCCCTAGAGAGTCCTGGAAAACATGGATACAACCATACGCCATCTCTATGTTATCCTGGCAGCCCTAGGATGGTATCTAACTTCTCCAGATTTTCGGAGTCTAATGTCTAGCATTCAGGTTTGGTGAATGTTGACTAACCTGAACAGTTTGGCAACTCCACTTAATACTAGAGAGAAAGGTCAGGCATGCTGAAAGCAGAGGAACAAAATGGTAAAACCCTGAAAGCTAGAGAGTAAGTGTACCTGGTGTTCCGCCTGGACAACCCCTTTAATTAGCCTAAGCCTTCAATACACAGTTCTTGGTGAATGTCAGTGGTCAAAGCACTCTTGAGGATAAGCAGTCCCCGTTATTTATTGGTTGCAAGAGAATAATGCCCCATTGGTCTTCATGGTGGGGGCTGGGATGTTGTAGACTTGGCCAGACCCAATGTTTTAAAGATGTTATATTTTATGGAAGAGGCAGTGGGGTCTTACGGCATAGCCCCAAACCTCCAACAATCAGGAGATACAATAGCTGTACAAGGAGAGACGACCACATTACAATAAATCCCGAACTCTGATTTCACGTCTTGTCCTAAGTGTTTGGTTTTCCGGGATCCGATCAAAATCTTTTTGTCGAGATCAAAGACATTTCTCTGTGATACAAGATGGTGACGAGAGCTCTAAAAAGAACAGACCAAAAACTGTTGTCTTTGTTGTAGCATTTGTGCTGTAAGCTGTGTGTCTGTATATAGAATCCGTGGCAGCCAGTCTCACCAGCTGAGTCCGGCAGATCGCCCCCGAGGAGGACGTCTGTGCTCACCAAACATGAATAATTCCAAGGAGCAGCTGAGTAATTCTGAATTCAGATGTAGCAACTCACAAATACTTCATGAGCCATCTATGTGGCATCCATGGACGGTCTCCTCTTTAGACCAGAGATGGCTTGTTAAAGGGGAACTCCATACATTTTTGAGCCAACTGATTCTCCTTATGACACATGGGTCTTGCACCACTTTGATCATCGAACGTAGATGTTGAGGCAAGTAGTTACATAGAGCCAGCTGCTTGGTTTCATCCAGTTGGTCATGATCACTCAACATGGGTGCCAATATTTAAAAAAAAAAAAAAGTTTCTCTAATATCAAACTGGAAGCCATCATGATTATATGATCTTTCATCAACATACTGTGATACAATATAAATAATCAATAATAAAGAAATTATCTAATTTTAACACCCAGCATCACAGGCATAGCCAGAGGATACTGTTAAAAAGTATTCCAATGTATAATAATGCATAAGTGTTCCTTGGGGGAGGGGAATAAACATCAAGGGATTTCAATGCCCCGCCCCCAAGGAACACTTATGCATGATTATACATTGGAATACTTTTCTACAGTATCCTGGTGCACACTGGTGCCTGAAATGTCTTGAACACAGGCTAAGAAATTAGAATTGGCATACAATAGATGGGGGGGCCTGTTTCAGACTTTGTATTGGGGTCCCAACCTGAAAAATCCCTATAAAACCTCAACCTGAAAAGTAATCAGAACAAATATCTGTAGGACAATGTTGATTAAAACTTTGTGGTCAACTTTTTTTTTTCTTCCTGCCAAAAACAGAACAAAAAGGGGAAGATGACGCGTTTTAAGTCGTCTTTGATGTTCCTCATTATAACCATGATCAGAGACTCTCCTCCGTTCTCCCGGTCCAGAGCTCCAGAACGTCTCATTACCGGGACTCGGCGATGACTCTTGTGTATGGCGGCGGATGAGAGGCCTTTGTGCCGCTCATTAATGAATTAGCTGTTTTGTATTAGAGTCAGACGCGTTTTATAATGTTCCAATCATTGCAATTATTTTCATCCATTCTTTGGTGCCAGTTACGGATGTGATATTTTTTGTGCGGCCTATTTACTGCCACGACTTCTAAGAGAGTCCATGAGCATCTGGGTATAACAGTATCGAGGACAATCCAGAAAATGGAAATTGGCCCTGATTTTTTTCTTTTCATGGTCCTGTAATAGGAGCAGGTGACGGGCGAGGTATATAGTAAACTTATTGCTAAACAGTTGCAACAAAAGGAACCGAAATACGATACAATGAAGAGACGAGAATGCAGTCAATATATAGACAACCTGATAACTGTAACTAGGACTGGATCAATCAACGACAATCTCCAACAATCAGCAACAGTCTCTACTATTCAGCAACAGTCTCTACTTAGTAAACAAGGTTAATAATGCTCAGTTCAGGAAAACATTATGGCCAGTGAGTGGAGGTATAGTTGAAAGCGCAGTTGGTTTAGATGTAGAGCAAGCATTGCTACTTACTTCTAAGCCGCTCAGTGTATAGGAGCAGGGACTCCTGCTTTTGACTGGAGTCCCTGCTTCTGTACATAATTTCTGTGGTGCCCTACATTATAATCATAGGACACCTTGGGATGTACATACAGTTCCAAGGATTGCTGAGCAGTGAGGCATACACCTAGTCCTCGTCATGTGTATAGGTGATGCATATGGCTCTGAGCTGCTCATTGAACAGGAACAGGGACTTCTACATTTGACAGGAGTCCCTGCTCCTGTAAGTGATTTACCCCAGAAAATCCCAAAAGTTTGGATTATGAAAAGAATTTGTTAAAAATAGCAGCATCTAGATACTTACTGCCGATAGGGTGCCGTAAGGTCCTGCTCCTGCTCACTGCCTTGGTCCTGTCCACTTCACCACACTCCTTGTTGATCCAGGTCCAGGATGTCAAAAGACATCTCCGATGTCCCATCCTCTGCTGCTTCCTTCCAGCCAGCTCCAATGCCACCTCTGTCCACTAGGGTGTGTGAACAGTGAATTATCAAGGATTTCTTGAAGGCCATCATGTTCCCACCTATTTCTGTCTTGTACCAACCTGTTCACCTGCTCCTATTTAAGGTCACTCTATCTCTTCCTGCTTGCCTAAGTGTTGTCAGATCCTTGCATTCCTAGCCAAAGTATGTATGGACCACTTTTGTGGAGCGACCTGGTGTCCTCTAGCCACATCCTGGACTGGGATAGAGGTTAAAAACCCAGGGGACACTTAGACTCCGCTCCCTGGTGTGGACCAAACCCAAACTGGTTGAGAAGCACAATGGGGCCACATCCGCTGCCCATTACTAGAGATGATCGAACAGCGTGAATTTTCAGATTTGAACTCGAACCATGTTGAATGAATTGGTTCGAGTTTGAACGAACCTGAAAATTCCCACTGTTCGATCATCCCTACCTGTTACAAACTGCAATTCATTTAATTCATTCATCTTTATTTTGGCCATTCGTCTTTTGCCATCGTCCATTCCGCCATCTCCTTGTTCAGTCATAGTAAATTGTTATACTTGTTCTTGTTACTTTCCAATGCTGAATTATCTATGTTTTTTTACCGCCTGCTGGTTATTCTATCTGCCCTTCAACAAGTCCTGGGGGTATCTGAGCACTGGGAGCCACAGTTAGGAACCAATAAAAGCAACTGCTATAGGTGAACCAATGGTGTTATTACAACTTTCTGTGGGTATTTGAGCTCTATATGAAAGTATATTTTATGTACATCTACTGTATATAGGTATTTACTACTGATATCTAGGCAACTGTTACCTGTCCAGTGTATGGCCCTGCTATTTCTGCAGTGTCTGGCACCTATAATTAGACATGGTACGGTATAATTACTTGTGCACTGGATGACCCTACATCATATGGGGGTGGCGCCACTATATTTGAGTCTTTATTTTCTTACCGTTGTAGATGAAGGGGTTAACAGGGAAATTTCCATTAATTTCCAACAGTTGGGACATAGGTGAAAAAGAAATAATTAGCAAATTATCCCGCCTGTAAATGGCTGTGGATGACATTCCTCCGCAAGGTTGTGGAAGACGCTGATGGGATGTCGGGTGGAGGAGAAAAAAATCCCGCTCATAAATAAATAAACTGCAAATAAAATGTGAAGGGATTTTATGGCCGTAATTAGTCTTTTAATTAGCATGTTAGCGAGTGGCGGAGCGGAGGTGGCGGAGGACCCAAGGCCTGTCAATCTGCAGCGCACCAGGAACGGCAGGTAATACAATCCCAGATTATTATCCACCAAGAATTAATTGAATGTGATCGAGCCGCCAAACCGCAGCCGGAACGGACTTGTTCTAACTCCGAAGTTGGGAAGGAAGAGGAGAGGAACACAATGTACAGTAACCGATGTGGCTGAGCTGAGGTTGTCATTTGAAAGGGAATTTGAGAGAAGAGTTTATGAGTATTTTTAGTGGCACGAACGCAAGCCTCCCCAATCGCTCCAGATCCGTCAAGACTGTCCCACGATAGTGTGTTCCTTTATGGCAGTGGTGGGGAACAGTTCTGACGTGGACGTGTGTGCCCCACACAATGCCCTCCTGTATCTGCCAGAAACAGGACGGTAAAAAGCTTGCCGGCTCCTGTAAGGCAGAGCGGCGCACGACTCCTCCAGGCGCCATGACATCATTTCACTGCTCCAGCACAGACTGCAGCTCATTGAAGAGGACCCGGTCGGTGCTGGAGTGGGACGTTTTTGTTTTTTTTATTTAGTATAGACTAGGGGTATTTGTGGGGGTTATATGCACTGCTGAGGGCAATCAGGGGTTAAGTGCATTGCTGAGGGCAATATTGGGGGGTTAAGTGCACTGGGGGACAATCTTGGGGAGGATAAAGGGCACTGGGGGCATCAAAGGGGTTAAGTGCACAGCTGGGGGGCAATCTTGGGGATTAATTGCACTGAAGGGCATCATGGGAGTTAATTGCACTACTGGGGGGCAATCTTGGGGGTTCAGTGCACTGGGGCATCATGGGAGTTATGTGCACTGCTGGGTGCTATATTGGGGGGCTAAGTGCGCTGGGGGCATCATGGGGGTTAAGTGCACTGCTGGGTGCTATATTGGGGGACTAAGTGCGCTGGGGGCATCATGGGGGTAACGTGCACTGGTGGGGGGGCAATGTTAGGGGTTAAGTGCACTGCTGGGTGCTATATTGGGGGGCTAAGTGCACTGCAGATGTTATCTTGGCACTCAACACTTTCATTGCTCTTGGTGCTGCCAACCCACCCTTAACCTCTGCCACGCCAAGTATAACATTAAGTGCGGCAGCCGTGCAGTGTATGGCCCTCGATTGGTTTTATAAATGCCTTAATGGTCCTCGACAGGAAAGCGGTTCCCACCCCTATGTGATCCGGGGTTGCCGAGGCCACTTTCATCTGGATCTGCATGCTCAGGATCAAGATCTGAGTGAAAACTGTGATGGAACAGAGACTCGTGCAACCAGCAGCCAGGGGCCACGGCTCAAAGCCACCATGTCCAGATCGGCAGCGCCAGCTAACCAACCATTTAGATGCCGCTGTCAGGACCGACCCTCTGCAATCTCAAGAATGGAGACCTCAGTCTCCTGCTAGAACCGAGCTATGGGTGCAGGAGCTCTACGGCTCCATTCAATCTCAATGGGAGGCTTACACTGTACTTGGTTGTTCCTGTGTTGGTTGGACTTCAGCGATCTACACAGGATAGGGGATAACTTTCTCTGATAGGAATACCCCTTTGACTAAGATGGCCAAATGTGTAGCTAATCAATACCATCTCAGAAATGCAAACAGTGCTTCACATGTGGCTCAGCAAGCATTGCAAATGCGGGAATATCACAATCGATGAGCCACTCCGGCCTTTTGACCCTCTACCGTTCAGGTTCGGTGGGGACTGTGGATGTATCGATCAATGCGCGTTCTCTGGCGCTCTTCCTGATCGCTTCCATACCGATGGATCAAAGGTGCTGTGTATTATAATGTCTCCGACACATGAGGCCGGAGCCCGGGCAAATCCTCTTATTGAAAGTAATGATGCTCGGCTTCATGATCTGGACGCCCTACTGGCAGCCATGAGCCAAGTACTTGATGATCCGAACCGGTGTGTAACGGCAGAAGCAGCATTAATGGCTCTACACGCTTTGTTGCCGACTATGCCGCGGCGTTCAGACATGAGAGAGTGATACTGAATGGAATAATGCCATGAAATTAACATTCTTATGAGCCGTCTTGTATCTGCTCATTCCTGCATTCGGGTTCCAGTGGTGTCACCATGGTCGAAGGATCACGATTTCGGCCTTATGTCATACTGCTAAGAACATTCTTCACTTCCCATCCCTTCTCAGGGCGGGTATGTTGGAAAACTTCTCCTATCCCTGTCTGAACACCTTCCTCAGCTATACCTCCTCCAGGTTTTTCCACCACATACTGGTTTCTTTGTTCCGTAAACAAAGCCATCCCTCTATACCCTCCTCCTTATCCAGTAGCACCCTTTGCCTACCATGCCCTATGTTACCCTCCCCATACAACTAACTTTCTGTACCCCAACTAAATACCCACACCCTTTGTTATGGTCACCCTCCTTATGGTTCCTCTAGTGCTAGTGCAAAAATATGTGTATAGAGGGCCTGCTTCATAAAACATCACATATAACAACATAGCTAAACCTTTTACATAGACTGCAGCTGTGCACAGGGAGAGTGTGACACCTAGTGGCTGCAGTGGAGATTGCAGCTAAAATCACCTGGTGTGACACCTGAACAAACTAGTTTTACCTAAGTGTGTACAGACAAGAAGAACCACCCGTAGTGGGACACTACATATCTATCCTTGATAGACTGGAAACCAAAGTGGTAATTTTTTCAACTTCCCATCTTCTCCCATGCACTAATGCAGAGACAATTACTAGGCAACAGTCTCCCAATCTAATGCCAGAGAAATGGATTTGATTGCTTAGGTCTGGATGTGGAATCTGTATTTGGTAGCCTATATATATATATATATATATATATATATATATATATATATATATATATACAGGCTCTATCAATCAAATACAGATTAAAGAGCTAAATAGTTCCTATCCTCTTAAACAACTTCTCTCCATGTGTAATGTAACATACTTACAGTAAGTCACTTGTCAAAAATCACTAATTTTCCCCGGATTAACTTAACATTTTTGCCACTAGGTTTATCCTGCCTCTGCAATCTGCAGTTTACTGGTTGTTATTAGGGGAATTCTGTCTCTAGTAACAGACAAACCAGGACAGAGCAAAGGTAGTGGGGGCAGGGCTTAGCTAATGCTATGTGCAAGAGAGGTTTAATGTGTGATTACAATCTGTCTGCTTCCCCCAAAGAATCTATGCTGTCACTTAAAGGTAAATCAAGGCTCCACCTCTTATCATTTTGCCTTTACTGTGTATTTTCTAGTGCCTTCTGTTTCTCATCTTTGCATAAACAGTCCATGGTTAGTAGAAGGAGATATTCGAAGCAACTAGGGATTTATTTGATCCATGGGAGAGAACAACTGTACAGTAATGTAAGTTACAATATGATATAGTAGAAACAGGGATCGGCACTATCGTAATCTGAATACAGTCCAATGTTTCGGCCTTGCTGATTTACAGCCAAATGTCCTTCAATGGGGTACACCTTACGTGATAATAGAGATTCCCATAATCCATATACAAATGAAAGAAAATAGTAGGACACTCACCATAAAACGTGACTTTTATTTCATATGTTTAAAATCATTCCATACAAACGGACGGCCAAGACGCCAGCACCATGCGGTAACGTGACAGCTGTTTCGCGTGCTGGCGCACAGTCTGGAGAGGCGTGCTCTCGCATGCGAAACAGCTGTCACGTTACCGCATGGTGCTGGCATCCTGGCCATCCGTTCCATTCCATTGTATGGAATGATTTTAAAGATATGAAATAAAAGTCACGTTTTATGGTGAGTGCCCTACTATTTTCTTTCATTTGTATATGGTAATGTAAGTTACTTTACTAAAAACAACACATTTGTACTCGTTTTCAGCACATCTGATTTTATCAACCTTGCTTCATACTACAACCCCTTTAAGTTTTTCCTGTTTTTCAATTTTATTCATCCATATAGATATGTACTTGTATTACTTTCTTTGCAACTGCTTGCTGGTCAGTCTATTCCGCCAAACCATAAGTCTTGGGGGTATCCATTGTCAGGACCACGGATAGGCGACTCTATATTTTGCTGTCTGTAAACCGTGAAAAATATTGCTGATATAAGCAACAAATGGAATACTAACAAACATCCTTCACATTGGCCCTATGACCCAGAGCCGCTGTATCTTCTGGATGCATATACCTATATATAGACTGGAATAATTGAGTTCCCATTGGACCCGGTTATGACTGGGAAACATCACATTTTGGATGATACGACTATGTAGTTACGTCTCCATGCTCCTGTAACTTCTGAATGTTCTTGTTGTATCAGTTTGCGGTCATACATCTGGATGATATAATATTCTTCAGCAGTAGAACATCAGGATCACGTGAGAACTGTGTGTGAGAACCGTCTACGAGCAACAACAACCTTGTATTCAATTACGGAGAAGTGAATTCCATGAAACTCAATCCAGTTCTTAAAGTTACATAATATGTCCCCGAGGGTTATATATGGACTTCAACCGGCCAAATCCAAAAAATGTCAATGAGCTCCAGTGATTCTTGGTATTGGCTACTTTTCACTGATACTTTGTCAAATTTTTTTCAGGCGTTCCAATAACAAAAAAGGGACATGTTTTTTTTTCTGTCTCCTGTTTTTTCCTGTTTAAAAATAAGGATCAAGACAACCCACTATGTTGGGTCATTTCTGAATCTAACACACGCATAGATTATTTTTGCAACCTTGACCTCCCCAATACAACTACTATAGAAGAATAAATGTAAAGGGCTACCCCAGTGTGGTGTAAAAAAAAAAAAAAATGCATGCTTTGCTCTCCTACATGGAGATGGCTGGAAATGGCTGCTGGTCCTACAACAGCTCCCATCCAGTCCCTTGCCTTCCCTCTTGTTTCTTCGGTCTGCTTCCGAAGTGAGAGCTTGGAGCAGGACCTGCCCACTCAGCCAATCGTTGGGCGAGACAGGAAACGGTTGTGGCCAGTGATTGGTCCTGCTCCAGCCTCTTGTCTCGGAGGCAGTCAGAAGAGGTGAATGCTGTAGGACCGGACAGAAGCTGCAGTAGGACCAGGACCAGATTGGGGACATAATTTAGGAGGAACAGCTAGGCAGGTAAAGGTTCTCAATTACCATTTTAACCCTAAAATTTGTCAGGTTATCCTGTATGTACCGCGTAGTAAGGCATACATTGCATAGACATACAGTTTCATATGAATAGCTAGCCAATTTACAAGGACAGGAGTGCACAGAAAGTACCGACTCTGTCATCAGAAGTAACGCTGGTAGAGTATGGAAAGGAAAGCTCCAGCGCCCACTGTTACCTCATTTTGCTTCCAAAGTATTAAAAATTACTTAATGCTCAAAGATACTTTTAAAAAAATTGGGAGGCAGTAAAAAAAAAAAGCCTTATTCGTACTCCTTTCCACTTAGTCGAATGCAGAGTAGTACTAACTGAGCAGTGACACATACAGTGTATGTTTGCACAGGAGTAGTGATGAGCGGACATGCCAAAGGTTTGCATTCGACAACATTCGTCCGACACCGACCGCTCAGCATTTGACTCCTGGTGGATGGAGAAGTTGAATGGCACCCTTGGGAGTCCTGAACTTATTCCAGACGCTGGGAGTCAAATGGAGAGAGTTCAAGTTCAGACCAACATTACCGAACATGAACTTTTGGCAGGTTCGCTAATCACTATACAGGAACAGGGACAGCTATATTTTGATATGAGTCCCTGCTCATGTATATACGTTTCATGCTCTTTACCAATAGCAAAAGGCACCATGGAAAGTACTGTACATACAGGAGCAGGAACTCCTATCCTTGTAGATTCACTCACTGTATGCCTCATTGCTCAGAAAGTATGTGCTACACTGCATCTGACCCATCAAATGTAAGTGGATAGCAATGTATACAGCATCATCACTTACCACTGGGAGGCTCAAAACATTAGCAGTGTGTCACCACCGTAGGTAAGGTAGCCTGCGAAGGGGCAGAGAAAAAAACAGTGAGTTCTAATCTGGTCCCATCAGCTGACCCTGCCTACTTGCCTCAACAGTCCTAGGCGACTGCAGACAACCATGGACAGTCAGGACCTGGTCAACACCAAACAGCCAAGAAGGTCCAAAAACAGTCAGGATAAGCCAAAGAAAAACCAGAGATGGCAGACAGAGAGAAAACGCGAGATACGCTAGCACGCGTTACAAAGAAGACTAATAGCTAACAAAGGGTTAACAGATTGAGGAAGTATAAATAGGAGGTCAAGGGTCTGGTCCAGAATGTGATTGGAACAGAGGTCCAGAATCCAGTAAGAGTGAATGGAAAGAGAAGATGTCAATTATCTAGGAAAAACAAAGGTTAATTGTGAAGTGGCCAGAGGGAATTCAGCAGGGAAGAGACGGGTGTGGCAGATAAATCAATCAGCAGAGCAAAAGTAGGACAGTGTTCAGAAAAAGCTCAGACAATTGCAAAAACATTTCAAACACAAACATGACAACAGGTGCATGCTCGACCTGAGGCCCGTGCCGAGCTCCAAACAGGTACAGACATGACACAGTGAATGTAATATGAGTGGCCAAGCATACATTGTACGCCTCGCTGTTCAGTGAGCTCCTGTATTTGATTTGCCTATAGAAGGCAAATCCAATTCGGGACAAATCCTATTATTTGGGAAAATTCAGAACAAATAATGATTGCCAGATTTCTGTGATCTCTTATAGCTCCGGTCTCAACTGTATCTGGACAGTTTTCCAATGACTCCTCTCTGGCATTACCACCAACAACTATTCCTTCCAGTTTCCAAGGACTTACTTGAGCATACGAGACTGACCTAATTCTTTTGTATTTGTCCCTAACTTTCCAAAATAGTATCATAAGTCTGGACTCTTAAGCACCGTGTTCACGTTCCAAGGTATTGAAGTAATTCAAGACTCTAGTCAAGGGATTCGGAAGACACAAGACTTCTTTTGGTGGGCCAATTTTGAAAGGATCTAAAGGAATAGGTCTTTTTTCTTGAAACACCTGTACCATGTATGAAAATCATTGTACCTTACCAATAGGATTATTGAAGCCCCTGCCAATTCCATCTCGTTCTTGGCAATGAATCTCCATGGTTTTTTATTGTCAACCAGTTTCGAATGGGGAGAATTTCACCCTAGTGGTGGTGATCAGCTTACTACAGCAGTGCTTTTATTTCTTTGCCAAGTACTACCTTCTGATATAGAAACATCCGGAGCACTAGATGAAGATGTTCATGACCGCTCCGAAAAATTCCCGTCAAGATTTTGGTGGAATTTTTGCACAGTGCTTGGCGTTGATCTTTATTTGTCATCTGCATTTCACCCCCAGTAAAAATGTGGAGTAAGCTTACCCAGACCAGGTAAGTAAAGAAGAACAAGACCTCCTTGGATCAAGTGCTTATGACCAGTCAACAATCACGGGAAAAGCCGCATTGGTGTGAACCAAAGCGGACAGAACCAAAGAGGCAATGTCCTCAATATCAGAATTTTTTATTCTTTAAAGCAACGTGTAACGCTTGAGCTGAAAAGTTTTGTTTTTAGGAATAAAGAATTCTGCTATTGAGGACATTTTGGTTCCATCTGCTCTGGTTTACACCAATGTGGCTTTTCTCATGATAGTCATCTGGTCATACACAATAGATCCAAGGAGGTCTTGTTCTTCTCTACTTACCTGGTCCAGGTGAGCTGATTCCATGTTCCTACACCCCGGAGGGTAAGGCGGTGAACCTCTAAAAGCTGCAATGTGACCCACTTTGCTTTAGGAGCTTACTACACAAGGAGAGCACCCACTTTTTACAGACTTCCAGCCAAAAGTTAGACCGAGCAAAGACCAAACTTAGGAGCAGTATCACAGATGCTATATTTGACATCCGCAGAGTCCATTTGTTTCCAATAGCGGAAAAAGTTTTTAGAATGTTTCCACTAAGCAAACAACATTCTTAGCAAATTTGGGTTATGGTCCAAGCATTGTTCCTAAATTTTCCAAGACAAACAATTCCAAACAGAATGAGGTCACTTTAACAGAATTCACAGATGCTAAATTGGATTGCCCAGGAGAAATAGAAAGAAGTAGAAGATAAATACTGCTGGCTTTCCTCAACTTTTAGAGAAGAAGATGGCGGGTGGCTTTTCACCAAGAATCTGAAACAGAACCAAGCCAAAAATTGGTTCAGTAAGGTCATTGGCTTCCCAGCTTAAAATTCTCAGGCCAATGAGGTCACATCCAGTGTTTCACGTATCCTTACTATAACCTGTTGTTCCCTTTGAATGTCCCTCACCTCCCGAATCATCCTATGTAAGTTCCCAAGGGGTAAGGGGTTTCCAAGGGGTCTAAGGTGGTCACTGGGTTTTAAACAATGTAGATGTTCTCACTCTCTCCCTGCTCAAGGATCTAGGTGGACATACTCTCCTGAGACTTATGCAATTACATGGCCCAGCCCAGCACTTCTCAGTACGACTGGGTTCACCATTACCAGCTCTCTCTGGCACTGGCTCGGGACTTGATGCCTATTTCGGTGTTATTTTATAGTCTGCAACTCATTCGGACACTTGCTTTACCTACCTGCAACACACTCACTTCGGCGGCACTAGAACCCTGGCTTCTTCTCCGACATCTATGGACTTCCTCTTCCTCAGTTAAAGCTGAGACAAGTATTCAGTCTCACACTTGGCTTCGCCCTTTTTGCCGCCTGAAAAGGACTGAAAGTCAATGCAGCTGGCCAGAAGCTCCTAAGTGCCCTCTAGTGGTAGCTGTAGGCAGAGAGAATTTTCTCACTTCTATGCCTGTACAGGGGTTTTAAGCTCTACATCAAGAAAATGGAAGTCTCTAGAATTTTAGAAAAATATTGGACCTCACGTTGGGTGTTCATTTTAAGACCATCGATATTTACCAAGAACTGTTTGGATTCCAAGAATCTTACGTATTTTCACCTATACCAATGTTTCTTCGTGGGTCTTAAAAATTCATAGATTGTTCTAGAGAACGGCGGATCTTTTTTGTTGTTTCTTCTTCCTTTAGCATCTCTTTCTACAATAGAAGGAATAATGCATCGTCCTTGCGAGCGCGGCGCCCCGGCAATCAGCTCCGGCACTGAACTTTGCTCCTTTCTCTCGGCGCTGTGTGTTTTTTCAATAATGCCTCATTTTCCATTCTCTGTAATTTCCATCTTATGTATAAACTTAAAAGGGAATAAAACAGAAGTTGGGAGCACAAGGAGAGCGGGAACCTGCAGACGGATAAGAGGAGAAGGAGCGCAGGAGAGCCCCGCAGCCTGCCGGCACGCCCTCATCGCTTCTTTAAAGACTGAATTCCATTTGAAATTGTAAGATCAATAGCGAAAGTCCAATTCTCCTAAAGACGTCTCCAAGAATAGGCCGTCAATTAAAGATCAACCCTATTGCCGATATGTGGCCGGATAAAAGGCAAACTTCAGTCCGGTTACATAGAAACTCTGTGTGAAGCTGTAATTGTGGCTTTATTGTCCCATTGGTCATGACTAAGGCGTTTCTGCTTATAGTTATACCTGTTCCTAAGGAAGCTGGGTGACTACCAAAGTGACTGCTACCAATAAACTCACCACTAGGGGCAGCATGCTGCACATATACTTATACCACACTCTACTCACACTGTTAATAAAAGCATCTTCATTGAAGGCTGCCATAATGGGGGCATGGCTTGTATTCATAGGTAGGCCCCATCGCTTAGGGTAGGGACTATGTTGTGGGTGGAGTAGAGGGCTGGACCTTGTCCTGGTCCTGATTTAGGCACCATCTACTAACTATGGGGTAGCCAGCTTTTTTTTTTTTTGGGGGGGGGGGGGGGGGCGACTATATACCTATGGGAGGCACCTGGTTACCTAAAGAAAGGAAACTATCTACCAGGCGGGAGAAACCTGATAGCAGTTACCTTCCAGTAGACACCTGTCCACCTACCAGGGACCATACTATCTAACTACTGTTTCACCTATGCCTACTGGGGGCACATAACTACCTACTGAATAAGTGCCTATCTACCTACTAGGGGCAAATTACGTACTTAATGTACAGATCTACCCACTGGGGGCAGCTACATACCAGTGGTCGCCTGTCCACCTACAAGGGAGCAGTTGTTTACTGTCTACCTACTATTAAACACAACCCTACAGGGGGCACATAACTACCTACTGGGGGTAACAACCTTCTAGGAAGTCACCTATATACCTACTAGGGGCAGCAACTACCTACTGGTGGTGGTTATCTACCTACTGTTAAACAAATGCCTACATTGGGCACATAACTACTTACTGGGGGCAACATCCTTCTGGAGAGGCGCCTATTTATTTACTAAGGGGAAATACCTACTGAATGTACATATCTACCAACTGGGGGCAGCTACATACTAGTGGGCACCTGTCTACCATCTATCTACCGTTGAACACAACCCTACAGGGGGCACATAACTACCTACTGAGGGAAACAACCTTCTAGGGAGGTACCTATCTGCCTACTAGGGGCAAATACCTACTGAGGGCACATATCTAACTACTAGGGGAAGCAACTACCTACTGGTGGTGCTTATCTACCTACTATCAAACAGATGCCTACAGGGGGCACATAACTACCTACTGGGGGCAACAACCTACTAGGGAGGCACCTATCTGCCTACAAGGGGCAAATACCTACTGAGGGCACATATTTAACTACTAGGGACAGCAACTACCTACTGGTGGTGCTTATCTACCTACCATCTAACAAATGCCTACAGGGAGCACATAACTACCTACTGGGGCAACATCCTTCTGGAGAGGAACCTATCTATCTACTACGGGCAAATACCTACTAAATGTAAATATCTACCCACTTGGGGCAGCTATAGGGCAGCTACCTACCAGTGGGCCCCCATCTACCTAAAAGGAGGGAGCTGTTTACTATTTACCTACTGCTAAACTTATGCCTACAGGGGGCAAATAACTACCTATTGGGGGCAACAACTTTCTGGGGAGGCACCTATCTACCTACTAGGGGCAAATACCTACTAAGGGTACATACCTACATACTGGGAGGAAGTTACATACTATCAGTACCTATCTACCTATTAGGGGCCAGATACATAAAAGAAGCACCTACCTATGGGGGGGCATTTTTACCATTTGGGGCACTTCGCGTAAAGGTGAAGATGAAGTTTACTCAGGGACAACATAAAGTACCTCTATTCTTGTGGTCAGTGAGGTTTCTAGCGGTCAGACACCTATTGAACCTCTATTCTATGGAAAGGCCGTATCATCTTATTTTGGTATAACCCCTTTAAATTACCCCCCCCCCCCCCCCCCCCCCCCATTTATACAACGAATAAGGGTTATTATATATTTGCAGCGCACACAGAACAAGAGTAATTATAAATTATTTACCTCTGACTGTATTACTGAGCCGCTCGCTGTATTGATTATAAGCTTCATGCTGAGATGGCGGCTGCTGCGGACCCCCCAGATCAGATTTGTGTGGGGGGTCATTATTATCAGTATGGATGGGGGTGATGGTTCTGAGGTGTTCAGTATCTGCAGCCTCCAGTGAGAGCATCAATGTGAGAGAGCATGTATATGTATGGCGCTGTAATCTATAGCTGCCAGCGCAGGGATGTATATAGCCAGAATCTATATCTGTGATCACAGTGGATGTATATAGCCATAATCTATATCTGTGATCACAGCGGATGTATATAGCCATAATCTATATCTGTGATCACAGCGGATGTATATAGCCATGATCTATATCTGTGATCACAGCAGATGTACATAGCCATAATCTATATCTGTGATCACAGCGGATGTATATATCAATAATTTATATCTGTGATCACAATGGGCGATATGTATGTAGCTTTAACCTATACCTGATGTATATGTACACCTGTGATGTATATAGCTATAATCTATATCTGTGATGTATATAGCTATAATCTATATCTGTCATGTATATAGCTATAATATTTATCTGCCTTCTGTCTCTATGAATATATTTACTATTTATCCTGCAAATCAATGACCTGAAGCAAAAAATTGTCCAGTGCACATTATGCCAGGGCCGGATTAAGGTTGGTGGAGGCCCTGGGCGACAATCCCCCCCCCCCCCCCCAAAAAAAAAAAAATAAATAAACTATACCACGATCTATACAGATGGCTGCTTACTGTAGGTGACTTAGCACAGACCCCTCCTCGCTCCTGGCTGTATGGGTCAGCATCCTCGTCTGTTATGCACGTGGTCGCTAGAGGCTGCAGTACAGGGGAAGATGCCAGGCCCTAGAGAAAGGAGCGGGGGGGGGGGGGGGGGTGGACTAAGTATCAGAGCGTATTCCTACTTTGTGTTAATAACGCGATGTGAGAGCACAGCACTTTCTGCGGGCTGCTGCCCACTGTGTTAGGGCCCTATTACATGGCCTGATATCCTGGGTAAGCAGCACCATTCTGCTAGGGTTCGAGGTGGTGGGTGCCCCTAAGTGGTGGAGGCCCTGAAGCACGTGCCCCTGGTGCCCTCCCTTTAATCCGGCCCTGCATTATGCCTATAGAAAACTCTGTACATTGATTGTAATAGAGCTGCGTCATAGAGGGGCGGGGGTTTCCTCCCACTGGGGGTGGGCCGTCCCGTCTCCAATGCTTCAGCCCGGCAAGTACCCAGGGATAGACCGGCGCCGTGCATCACCGCGCTGGCGCTGTTCTATCCATATGACTCACTTAAAGTTAATGTACCTACAACAGTCCAACAGGTAGATAGGTGAGTTGATAGGAAAAGACAACAGAAGATAGGGACCTGTCTCTACAGTGTTTGAAGAAATCCTTGTATTCACATATTGATGAGTCTCAGTTATCTCACCTAACCGCTTTCTGCCCCACGGTGTCAGGTGTCCGTCCTCTGGGGTAGTACAAGTCCCAGGTCTCTGCTCTGGGTGGAGCTGGCTTGAAGTGTTCTTCCTACAAAGCTGAGCGTCTAGTCAGTAGAGAGCAGCGTACTAGCACTGTGCTCTACTGCAGGTCCAGTCTTGAAGTTATCCGCCTCTTTTCTAAGGTGGTCGACTGTCCTGTTCTTGGCATAGGAAAGGGTGAAGACTCTCTTGTCTCCAGTTTCCTTAGTGGTCTTGTCTAGTAACTCATAGTGGTTGGGTAACTAGCTGCAGGAACAACTATATACACGTCCTGCCTGGCCTACAGCCAGGCACTAACTACCTGGAAGAAAGGGAAGTGGTTGCAATAAAGAGAAGTGTGTGTGCGTCTAGACCTAGTGTTATGTGCAGCTGTGCTGTGAGACTGCGACATCTAGTGGTTCGTGTAAGGAACAGCGGCCTCCTGTCCTAACCTATGACACTAGAGAGATACACTTTTACCAAAGTGTAAGTGAAAGAAAGAAAACACGTAGTGGGACACTACAAGACCATGTAATATTTGTATTTGTATCCTGATTTCATGTAGGTAGGTGGCGCTGTTCTAGAGTCCTCTTGCTCATCTTGGTGATGCATTGATTGTTCTGCACATAGAAGGTGGGATTTACCAAGAGTGACGTCTCATACTCTTCTCTAATCCTAGCCCCCCACCTCAGAAATCACAAACAGGGCTCAGATTATGGAAAAGTCAGAAAACGTGAGGTTTTGCACAAATACATTCCCACCTCTCACTGCGGCCCCTGATATATATCCCCCGCAGCTTCTCCCCAGCTTACAGACCATCCTCTATTTTCAGCAGCATTGATGCCATTAATATGTAATAGGATCGGGGTAAAGCTTTGTGAGCCGTCATATCTGTCATCTGTCACTGGAGCCGACTAGTCACACCAGCCTGCTGCTCTTAACTCTTCTGTATCTGAGGAAGAGGAGAACAATGAGGCCAAGTGGGGAAGATAGATAGATAGATAGATAGATAGATAGATAGATAGATAGATAGATAGATAGATAGGAGATAGATAGATAGAAGATAGATAGATAGGAGATAGATAGATAGATAGATAGATAGATAGATAGATAGATAGATAGGAGATAGATAGATAGATAGATAGATAGATAGAAGATAGATAGGAGATAGATAGGGGATAGATAGATAGATAGATAGATAGATAGATAGATAGATAGATAGATAGATAGATAGATAGATAGGAGATAGATAGATAGATAGGAGATAGATAGGAGATAGATAGATAGATAGGAGATAGATAGATAGATAGATAGATAGATAGATAGATAGATAGATAGATAGGAGATAGATAGATAGATAGATAGATAGATAGATAGATCAGACCAGAGGGAGTGTGGAGTGGCTGGGGCATGTAGTCCTCCTCTTGTCACGCTTGATGTAGCTCTGGTCATGATGACTTGAGGGCCTCTATATGAATCTCCTGGCACAGAGAGGAGGCAGCTGCTCTGCAGATGTTGGTGGATGTTGTCCCCCCGGGGTGCACCCTGTATAATGTATGGCCTGATGGTGTTTGGGATTCCCATAATGGAGGAGTGCAGAGAAGAGGCCAGATGCTTCCTTACATTGGAGAAGCCAAAGCTTTTACTGTAGGTGACCAAATTTATTCACAAAATTTAATAATCAGTAACTTAAAGAGCAGCTAGTGTGACCTACAAAACTGCAGTGTGATAGGAAGCCGGGGACCTGGGGTCCTTGCTGTAGCCTGGGTTGTGTCACTAGTCCCTGTGTATCGCATTGTGGAGCTACAAATACCAAATGTGGGGTGTGGGTTTCTGAGGTTCAGTAGCATGGTAGCCACATGGTCCTAGACCTGGCCTGAAGTCCACTAAGGTCCCTAGGTGATGCCAGGTCGTCACTAAGTCTTTATTGCACCTGGGCAAAGAAATTCACTCAGGTTCCCACAGTGGGATATGGTTAAAGTGTATTCTGTGTTTTCCCCACTTGGTGTCACTATTGTGTTTTCTGTAAGCCTTATGTAATGCACAGATGAAGGAAACAATGGGTTAATTGGGTTTGTCACATGTAGTTATAATAATAATATTTATTTGTATAGCGTGTGTTTTCCTCCAATCACAGGTGCAGGCCTGTTTCCCTCCTATTTCTGTCCTATCTTCTTCTATTCTATTTCTGTTCTATCTTTTGCACCACACAGCCCCACCAGTCACTAGGAGGTTTAGTTTTGCCCCTATAAAAGGGAGTTTAGTTCCTTGCAGGAGGGTCTTCTAGTCCAGTTTTTCTAATGCAAGTCGCCACGCCTAGCATGCAGTGCTAGACCCCTCAGGAGGAAAGGATCCCTTTGTCCATACTCTCTACAAGAAAGAAAGCAGTATATCTGGGCAAGGTACTGTCCCCAGCAGAACAAAGATGCAACTTGCCTATGTATCCTGCTGTTACACACAGCTATTCTGAAAAGTTTTAGGAAGTCTGCTCAACCCAGCATGGGGACCTGGGACCTCGTACTACCCTTATAGGATGGGTATCCTGATACTATACGGCATAAGGCGGTCAAATATGTGAGTACAAGTATCTTTTTCATCTCTCAACTATGCTATCCGGGCAGAGTAAACAGCTAGATTGGAAAGGGCCTTAAAGACGCTCCTCTACCGCACTTCTACAGCTACTACTTCTTCTACCTCCTGCCTGCATCTGCAGTTACTGAAGCCTTATTTTTTTGTATTGCGCGGAAAAACTTAGACTTTATTCTGGTTAAGCTACTGGATTTTGTCTATCATTCTGCACCTGCACACAGGGCACAATTGGGTTAGCCATACCTGCGGAAGCAGTGGCTGTCTGACCGGGGGTGGGTACCAACGCCACTCAAGGCTACCATGACAAGTGCCCAAGTGACCCAGTTCCTTACTATAAATTTCTGAGGTTTGGTAGCATGGAAGCCACTTGTCCTAGGCCCAGCCTGAAGCCCAGTGAGGTCCTAATGCTTTATAACATTTCTCCACAAGTTGTAAAACGTTCTCTTTTCACATTGCGAGAAGACTGACATCTCAACCAAGTGCCAAAACTGAAACACCATTACATCAACTATATGACATCCAAAAACTGGAATGAGTAGTCGTTGCTCTACCCCGTATTGTGCCACTAGATCCTTTGTCTTTCCCGGAGTGGACCCAGCCAGTTGGCTCCAAGTTGTATTAAAAAGCCTCTACTTAAGATCAGTTTCCTCCTGCAGATTTCTGAGGTTTGATAGCATAGGCCCGGCCTAAAGCCCAGTAAGGTCCTAATGTGACACTATGGGACCATTTAACAACCTTTCTCTCCAGACTGTAAAATGTTCTCTTATCACATAGCGAGAGGATTGACACCTCTCTCTTCTTGGCACTCTCCACCAGACTACTCCATCCAAACTCAATCAAGATGAGACTGCACTGAACTGAATAATTCTTTCTGTAGAGAGGCAGGCCTAGAGCAGGATCCTCGTGTTGTGACACTAGATCCTTTGTCTCTGGCTCCCAGGTATTTTTGTCAAAAAGTCTATACTCGCAACCTAAGATCCAGTTTCATAAACTTCTGAGGTTCTGTAACATGGCAACCATTTGGTCCTAGGCCCGGCCTGAAGCCCAGTAAGGTCCTACAGTGACACAATGTTTCCCCAAAGCCTGTGAAATGTTCTCTTTTCACATACTGAGAGAATTGACACCTCAACTCTCCTTAGCACCCTCCACAACCTCCGTCAA
This sequence comes from Dendropsophus ebraccatus, assembly GCA_027789725.1. NCBI lineage: Eukaryota > Metazoa > Chordata > Amphibia > Anura > Hylidae > Dendropsophus > Dendropsophus ebraccatus. The sequence goes on from JAQFWZ010000029.1 coordinate 24,096,160, forward strand.
GGTGAGACTCTTTAGAGAGGCAGGCCTAGAGCAAGCTTCTCCCATATATGTAAGGGAAACTATTAACCTTTTGCTCACAGCCACAGCTAAAACAATCACTGGAAATACATATAAAAAAAGAATTAAAGTACAAAACACATACAAACACAAGACATTAACTGATCAAAAACGAAGCAGGCCCGGCCGGATTCCCGGTGGGTCACTATAGATACATGGATGACAGATGATAGATATATACATGCATACGTATAGACATAAATACAACAAAAAATACAAAGAATTACAGGAAACCCACAGGGCCTGCAATGTAAATGGAAAATCTGTCCATCTCGCTCCCATATACAGAAGCGGCTGCCAATGCTCCGCGAGCTGTCAGGATCCGGGCAGACCATGAAGACAAATCATTTGGTTTGCTGTTTGCAGAAGGAGATATAATGCACCGGGGGCCCCGAGAATTAGGAACAAACAAGCGGGCGGCATTTGTACAAGTGATTGCATTAGAATAAACCAGGCTAAGAGTTTATGGAAAGAAGTCGCAATTCCCTATAGGAAGAGGTTGCCGCTTAACCCGTTCCTTGAAGGAAAGAAAACTACGTCTTTACAGCGGCCATAACGTTAATGTCCGGTCGGGTGTATACACGTTATCACAAGAGAAGTCTCTTCCATCACAGGACCATGGGCACAGATGTATAAGATTGGACACCGACAGGAAGAGTTGTCATAGGATTTTAGCAGAGAGTAACAGGATGCCAGCCTGACTTATTGAGCAGTCCTCGGCTATTCTAATAGGTGGGACGACCCCCAACGTATATATAATAGCACCTGGATATAGATAAGATAGGGGGGGCGCCATGCTGATCCTCTCCATCTTATAGTCGCCTCCTCGTATGTGATGCTGATCCTCTCCATCTTATAGTCGCCTCTTCGTATGTGATTCTGTAAATAAGAAACAAAGTCATTAATCCAAATTACTTCACATTTTAGTTTTAATTACTAGAAGCCGCTAATTTCACTTTATGGTCATTATCGCTCCCTGCTGCAAAGAGAATCAGAGAAGACAGCGTGATGGGAGATGAGAGGAGAAGGGAAAGGAGCTGAGGGTAAAGTATATATGATTGCTGCCTCTATTGTATATGGATATATGGCAGGACTAGACTGACACTGCGTGCATACATGATGCGTGATCCTGTATTATACTCCAGAGCTGCACTCACTATTCTGCTGGTGGGATCACTGTGTATATACATTACTGATCCTGTATTATAACCCAGAGCTGCACTCACTATTCTGCTGGTGGGGTCACTGTGGACATACATTACTGATCCTGTATTATATCCCAGAGCTGCACTCACTATTCTGCTGGTGGAATCACTGGGGGAGATTTATCAAAGGGTGTAAAATTTAGACTGGTGCAAACTGCCCGCAGCCACCAATCACAGCTCAGCTTTAGGCAGTGCTGAAAGGAAAGAGGAGCTGTGATTGGTTGCTGTGGGCAGTTTGCGCCAGTCTAAATTTTACACCCTTTGATAAATCTCCCCCACTGTGTACATACATTACATTACTGATCCTGATTTACATCCTGTATTATACCCCAGAGCTGCACTCACTATTCTGCTGGTGCGGTCACTGTGTACATACATTACATTACTGATCCTGATTTACATCCTGTATTATACTCCAGAGCTGCACTCACTATTCTGCTGGTGAGGTCACTGTGTAGGTCACTGTGTACATACATTACTGATCCTGAGTTACATCCTGTATTATACCCCAGAGCTGCACAGACTATTCTGCTGGTGGGGTCGCTGTGTACATACATTACATTACTGATCCTGAGTTACATCCTGTATTATACTCCAGAGCTGCACTCACTATTCTGCTGGTGGGGTCACTGTGTACATACATTACATTACTGATCCTGAGTTACATCCTATATTGGGCTATGTTCACACTACGTATGAGACTGGCCGTTCCATGACCCGGCCGGGTCGCGGAACGGCCGGTCTCTGAAAAGATCATCCTGGCCGGTACTGCAGTACCAGCCAGATGATCTTTAGTGACGCAGAGTTCTGATGCGGGCGCAACCGTGCCGGAGTGTATACTATGGGGGAGACTTATCAAACATGGTGTAAAGTGAAACTGGTTCAGTTACCCCTAGCAACCAATCAGATTCCACCTTTCATTCCTCACAGACTCTTTGGAAAATGAAAGGTGGAATCTGATTGGTTGCTAGGGGCAACTCAGCCAGTCTCACTTTACACCATGTTTGATTAATCTCCCCCTATGCGTATACACTACGGCCAGGATTCCCTCAGAAGGCAGCACTACCTAAGTTCTGTGGGAATCTAGGCCGTTGTAACAACGGCCGTGATTCCCAGGGAACTTACTCTGTGTGAACATAGCCTTATACTCAAGAGCTGCACTCACTATTCTGCTGCTACATTACATAAAACCTTGCTATAGCAAGTTACTGTGTTGCACTTGTCATTACATCTGGATTTGCCCTTTAAATGGCTGGACAATTGGCGTCAATTATACCGCCAGACACTGTCCTCCGCCTGTACAGACATAAAGGGCGGCTTTCTGTTGTGCTGTGATCAGACGGCTCATCTCTGTATAATTCTCCCCCCGCTCCTTCTAATACTTGAGGAGTCGGCGTCTGTTATGCTAATTTGCTCCTCATTGTGGCGTTAATATAGTATAGAGTTCTGTGTACTTATACATCAGTGTATTAAACCATTATCCGTCTTCAGTCGTGTCCTCCGCCCTCGAATCATAATCATCCCTTGTGCAGGCAGAGCGCTCACCAAAGACTTTATTATACAGTATTACGCCTCATGCATGTAAGACCGCCATACTATTTGCATAGATAACAGGTTGAACACAAGGTTAGACTATAGGGGATGTGGCGGTATATTTGTATACGACAAAAAGGCCACTGTACCCCACAAGGAGAAGAGGAATATATGACACAGGGTTCCTGCTAAAAATTTTGCTTTCGAACCCAAAAGCTTAAAATTACATTACATTGACCTTGCACATATGTGATCGAAACTGGAAATACTATCTAGTCTATGACTAGATGGCGGTGGAATAAGGGAGAATACATTCTGTATAATGGAAGTCTCAGATTGCATTTCATTGATAATGGAGTTGTTGTTATATTCCTGTATATAGGAGGCGTATTATAGTAGTTATATTCCTGTATATAGGAGCAGTATTATAGAAGTTATATTCCTGTATATAGGGGCAGTATTATAGTAGTTATATTCCTGTATATAGGGGCAGTATTATAGTAGTTATATTCCTGTATATAGGAGCAGTATTATAGTAGTTATATTCCTGTATGTAGGGGCAGTATTATAGTAGTTATATTCCTGTACATAGGAGCAGTATTATAGTAGTTATATTCCTGTATATAGGAGCAGTATTATAGTAGTATATTCCTGTATATAGGGGCAGTATTATAGTAGTTATATTCCTGTATATAGGGGGAGTATTATAGTAGTTATATTCCTGTATATAGGGGCAGTATTATAGTAGTTATATTCCTGTCTATAGGAGAGGATAGACGTGTGCTTGTGAGCTCCCTGAGGGGAGGAGGCATGGCTTCTGACCCAGGAGGAGGGGAGGGAAGCTGGGCAGATGATCCTGGGAGAGTCCAGGGTCTGGAGTGCGGCCTGCAGCATGGAGCTGGTGGAAGTGGAGATTTGGACATGGTGGCTGGTGAGTCTTCAGAATCTTGCAATGTTGTTGGATTTAACAGAAAAGTTACAAGGAAAAATATATTTATGCTGGAAATGCAGATTGGCAAATTGAGAGATGAAATTAAGAAAGAGACTGATCCTAAAGTAAAGTTGATGAAATGTGAAAGGCTGGATGATTGTACACGTGAGCTGGCCATAATGAAGGGCAGACTGGATGAGGAAACAAACACCGCACCCAAAGTGGAAAACTGGGCGATTGAGAGAAAGAGAGAGGCCAGAGCCCAAGGTATGAGAAGGAGACTGAGAGACATTATTAACAAAAAAGATATTAACTATGACACAGTATATGACATTGTGGACCAGGGAAAACCTGTGAGATTTGGGGGAGCAGCTACTGAGGAATCGCTGCACTCAGAGACAAAAAATGGCGGATCTGTAAAAAACATTAACAGTGATGATGATGCAGAGAGTTCTGTGCCAGCCAGCAAGGGGTTAAACGCAGAGGATTCTGACTGTAATTCTGGTCATATGAGTGAGAATGACTCCACTATGCAGCAAAGTACTGACATTGTATATGATACCCCACAGAACAGTGGGAGTGTGAGCCGGCTAATGCCAGAGCCAACCGCACAGCCTGCAGCACACAGTATACAGGACACTCTGCAGCCTGCAGCACACAGTATACAGGACACTCTGCAGCCTGCAGCACACAGTATACAGGACACTCTGCAGCCTGCAGCACACAGTATACAGGACTCTCTGCAGCCTGCAGCACACAGTGTACGGGACTCTCTGCGGCCTGCAGTTTACAGTACACAGGACTCTCTGCGGCCTGAAGCACACAGTGTGCAGGACTCTCTGCGACCTGCAGCACAAAGTATACAGGACTCTCTGCAGCCTGCAGCACACAGTATACAGGACTCTCTGCGACCTGTAGCACAAAGTATACAGGACTCTCTGCGGCCTGCAGCACACGGTGTACGGGGCTCTCTGTGGCCTGCAGGGAGTAGAGTAAAGGGTGCACAGCCACCAGTAGCACACACAGTTGGATCAGCAGGACAGCCTGGTGTCAGTAATCCTGTGGAGAGGCCCAGCACTGATCCCTCTGCCGGCAGACCTCAGTACAGACTGTTCTCCAGTGTTACAGGGTCAGCTAACCCCACACCGCAGAGGAGGAATGCGGTAAGGATCCGGTATACGGGTCCAGAAGATAGCATCCCCTCTAGACTGTACATTGGAAAAGTTTTATTAAAAGAGTTTATGCGGTTTGAGGCCTCGGAGGTGTATGCCCTAATCCATATCCCCTCCACCAGAATCTATGATATCAGCTTTAAGCTGCAGTATAGTCTGGACTTATTCTGGAATATCTACAATGATACTAAAGGTCACAAGATGTGGGAACACCTCCAAGTAATACAGTTGTCCAAGCTTCAGGTAGTGACCGTCACCATCCTGTTCCAGTCCGAGGTGGTGGCTCTGGCGGATCTAATCCATTGGCTGAGCCGGCAGTGTGATGTGAAGAGCCATCCGGCTAAAATATACGATGAGGAGGGGATTTGGAATGGTGGGTATACAGTAAAGATTCAGCTCCGGCGAGAGAATGGCATGACCAAACACCTACCACACTCCTTTTACCTGGGCTCAGAGCGTGGGATATGCTATTACCCAGGTCAGCCACGTCTTTGCCATAGATGTGGGGGCCGACACCTGGCCATGAACTGTTCTCGTATCAAGTGTTCGTTATGTGGACAGTTTGGACATGGAAAGGAGGATTGTATGGGCCCGGTGATCTGTAATCTGTGCTCTGGCCCAGGTCACACATTCAAAGATTGCCCACATGCAGAACACAATAAGTGTAATGAGACCCTCATCGAGGCCATGGAGGAAGAGCAGGAGAACGTCACTGAAAGTGTGGGCATAGCCCCAGAAGTCGCCAGTACCAGTACTAATGTCAAACAAGGTACCAGTGACCCTGCTGCAGTGCCTCATGTTCTGTCTATGGATGCTGCACCACATGTACGAGCAGACAATGTAGATGAACCATCTATGGATGCTGCACTTATCACTGCAGAGCCTGAAGTATTATCCACCAGTACAGAGTCTGCTAGTCCACCTATGGATGCTGCACAACAACTCTCATCAGCCACTGACATACCACCTGCGGATGCTGCACAACAACTCTCATCAGCCACTGAAGAGACAAGTAAAGTGCTCAGAGAACCAGTCACTAAACCCTCCAAACAGCAGCCCAGCACCTCTACAGATCCAGCTGCAAATACCCGTGTAGATGATGACGGGTTCCAGATCGTAAAAAGAAAAAACACAACAGTGGATTCCTCTAGAAAGATCACTGCAACCAAGAAGCCAGCTGAGCCGCCAGCGCTGGAGATCACCTCTGGAAGGTACAGTGCTCTGGGAGAAGAAGAGCAGGAGACAACAATAGAACAAGTTCCCTCAACCCTTCCTGATGATGATCCTGAACCCTCAGTGTCCACCAAGAGATGGGGAACTACAGGTCACAGCAGTGGAAGGAGAAAAAGGACTAAGAAGGCCAAGTGAATGAGACTGAGACTCAGCTCTATCAATGTAAATAGTGTGAGGACTAAGAGCCGGCGACAGGCGATCTACCAGCTTCTGTCTCAGGAGAGATCTGACATCTTCTTCCTTCAGGAGACTTATCTGAAGAGCAGCACTCATGTGTTTGCAGCCAGGAAAGACTGGAGACATGGCCCATCGTTCTGGTCCTTTGGGCTGGAGAGGAATGATGGGGTGGGGATTCTCTTCAATGTCATGGACGTACAGGTGGAGCGGGTCCTAGAGATCTGTCCGGGTCGCTGCCTGATGCTGGACTTCACACTGGACACTGTACATTATAGAGCTATAAATGTCTATGCTCAGCAGACTAGGAAGGAGAGGAGAGAACTGTTCAGGCAGATGAAGCCATATTGTTTTACATCTAAGGTGTTTATATTGTGTGGTGACTTTAATAGTGTTGCATGTAATGTGGACCGGTCCAGTAGTCATAAGAGACTGAGATATGATGAGACCTTTCTCAATACTGTAGTGCAGCAGGCTCATCTAGTGGATCCCTATAGCTCACAATGTAGCGGTAAAGCTTACACCTACCATAAGGCAGGGAACGCCAGCAGAATAGACCGAGTGTATGTGAAGAGAGACATGATGTGTTCTCAGTACAGGATCAGCCCCATAGAGTTCTCTGACCATTGTATGGTGAGTGTGACCTTAGACCTGGCTCATGCTGTGCTTTATGGTAGAGGTTACTGGAAGGTGAACAGCTCGGCGCTTCAGGATCCAGAGTTTGTAGAGGCTTTTACCACCTTCTATAGTGACCGCAGGACCACCCAGTGTATGTTTGATGATACAGCCGAGTGGTGGGAGTGCATGAAAGGGGACATCAAGCAGTTTATTATGGGGGCAGCCAGGAGACGCAGTAATGTGCAGTATATGAGGTATTCTGCCCTCAGATTGCAGCTCAGCCGCATGTACAGCAGGATGAATGGTGGAGAGAATGTGGACAGTAAGAAGGTCAGCGAGGTGAAGCAGAAGATGAGGGATCTGCAGTATGACCGCCTCAAATCTCTCAAGGCCGAGGGACAGTATGACAATTGGGGGGTTCACACCCCGGACCCCTTCATTGCCTGCAAGAACAGAGTCAGCAGGAAGCTTATGACCTCCTTATTAGATGATGGCGGGAAGGAGCAGTCGGGGCAGGAGAACCTCAGTAACATCATCAGTGAATTCTACAGGGATCTGTATAAAGGGTGTCAGATTAGGGAAGAGGACATCAGTACCTACCTGAGAGGCGTGACTGTGCCCAGACTAGATCCCCTACAGGCAGATAGCAGGACTGACCCCATAACTGAGGCTGAGGTGAAGAGGAGCATAGATTCCCTGAAGAGCAACAAGAGTCCGGGGCTGGACGGCCTCACTAGTGAGTTATACAAGACGTTCAGGGACCTGTTAGCCCCAGACCTGGTGCAGGTGTATAATGACTCCCTCTCTGCTGGGCGGCCTCACCAGTGAGTTATATAAGGCGTTCAGGGACCTGTTAGCCCCAGACCTGGTGCAGGTGTATAATGACTCCCTCTCTGCTGGGCGGCCTCACCAGTGAGTTATATAAGGCGTTCAGGGACCTGTTGGCCCCAGACCTGGTGCAGGTGTATAATGACTCCCTCTCTGCTGGGCGGCCTCACTAGTGAGTTATACAAGACGTTCAGGGACCTGTTAGCCCCAGACCTGGTGCAGGTGTATAATGACTCCCTCTCTGCTGGGCGGCTGCTCCAGTCACAATATACATCTGTGCTGGTCCTTTTGGCCAAGAAAGGTAATTTAAAAGATATCAGAAACTGGCGTCCATTATCTCTACTAAACACTGATTATAAGATTCTGGCTAAGATCCTGTACTATAGACTGAGTGATGTAGCAGATCAGCTGATCATATCCAGCCAAACCTGTGGGGTGAAAGGTCGATCAATAGATGACTCTTTATTGCTGGTAAGAGAAACCATTACCTACATGAAGCAGCATAAGGTGGGGGCTTATGTCATAGGCCTAGATCAGAGTAAGGCATTCGATAGAGTCCACCATGACTATCTGTACCGTGTGTTGTTGGAGTATGGGCTTCCTGCCGACTTTGTACAGTGGCTGCGGATCTTGTATAGAGAGGCGGTAAGCCAGCCACTAGTCAATGGTCACCTAGTAAATCCCTTCAGGATTCTGTCCGGTGTGAGGCAAGGCTGCCCACTCAGCCCGCTATTATATGTCTTCAGCCTAGATCCTTTCTTAAGGAAGTTGCAGGAGAACAGGGAGTTTACAGGCCTGAGATGTCACCTGCGGGATAAGGTGGAGGAGGTGAAGTTTTGCGCATACGCAGATGATGTCACTTTTCTGTTGTCTTCTAGGCAGGATTGTTTGGCCTTAGAGCAGGAGATTTCGGCATTTTCCAGTGTGTCTAACTCTGCTGTAAACATGGAGAAGAGTGAGGCCTTGTGGTTGGGCAGTAACAATGGTGTCTTCCCGGTGCCCTTCAAGATGGTGCAGGATAAGATTAGGATCCTTGGCGTTGTGTTTGGGGATGTGGATGAAGGGAAGGTAAACTGGGAGGAGAAGCTGCTGGAGTGTGAGCGGAGGGTGCAGAGCTGGAGGCATTGGAGGCTGGCATATCAGGAGAAGGTCCGCCTGGTAAAAACCTTCCTGTTGCCCATCTTCCTCTATCTCAGTGTGGTATTCCCTGTGCCCAATAATCTGTTACCCAGACTAACAAACACCTTCTTCCACTTCTTGTGGGGTAGCAGGGTACATGTTGTGAGAAGGAACATTGTCTATCTCCCCCATAAGGAGGGGGGTCTCTCCATGCCTTGCCCCGAGCTCTTCTTCAGTCTATTGTTCCTGATGAAGAATTTCTCGTTCTGTAAAATCTCTGAGGAGAAGCCATGGTGTAGTTTGTTCAGGAACCAGATCCATCAGTTCTTGTCTGTGTGGTCGGTGGGTGACCCCATTAAGAGGATCTGCGGGCGGGTTAAGTGCAGCGTGTCCTGGTACGGTGTGCAGGTGATCAGTAAGATTATAAGATGGGGGATCCTATATGAGGACATCAGAGCATTCACTAGGAAGGAGATGTATAATAACCTTCTCAGGTCTCAGTTTAAGGTCCAGATAGAATTGAGGGGTGCCCCAAACCTTGAGGTGAGGCAGGCGGCAAAAATCCTATCAGACCCTAGAGTCCCCCCTCATATGAGAGACGTGGCCTGGCTGGGATTCCATGGCAAGATGTATGTCAGAGAAAATCTGAAGTGTAGGAACGTTCCAGACCGATCCTGTCCTAGAGAAGAGTGTGGCCAGATGACTGAGACCATGGAGCATCTGCTGTTAGAGTGCCCCTTTAGTGGAGAGGTATGGGAGGCTGTGTCCCTGTCTCTGAAACTCCATCATCTTGTGGGACAGCCGTACTATCAGTTGCTGTATGGACAATTTCCTCCAGGGCTTGGTAATTATAACAAGAGTACTTTATATGTAATAAATATGGTGACCATTTACCATCTGTGGTGTGCTCGCTGCTGCCTGGTCATCAATAAGGAAAGTATCTCCTGCCATACAGTCACATGTCTCTAAAGACTGTATATAAGAGAGACCTGAAATGTGACCCGCACAATGTGTATTGGAGAAACATCCATGTGTCATGTTTTCTGTAATGTTATCAAGTAATGTAACAATATCTTTATTTTCTATGATTTTAATGTAAATACACTGTAATAATTTGGTGTAAGTTTTAAATAAAAAGATCATTATAGTAGTTATATTCCTGTATATAGGGGGCAGTATTATAGTAGTTATATTCTTGTATATAGGAGCAGTATTATAGTAGTTATATTCTTGTATATAGGGGCATTATTATAGTAGTTATATTCCTGTATATAGGAGCAGTATTATAGTAGTTATATTCCTGTATATAGGAGCAGTATTATAGTAGTTATATTCCTGTATATAGGGGGCAGTATTATAGTAGTTATATTCTTGTATATAGGAGCAGTATTATAGTAATTATATTCTTGTATATAGGAGCAGTATTATAGTAGTTAAATTCCTGTATATAGGGGCAGTATTATAGTAGTTATATTCCTGTATATAGGAGCAGTATTATAGTAGTTATATTCCTGTATATAGGGAGCAGTATTATAGTAGTTATATTCTTGTATATAAGAGGCAGTATTATAGAAGTTATATTCTTGTATATAGGGGGCAGTATTATAGTAGTATATTCCTGTATATAGGGGAAGTATTATAGTAGTTATATCCCTGTATATAGGGAGCAGTATTATAGTAGTTATATTCCTGTATATAGGGGGCAGTATTATAGTAGTTATATTCCTGTATATAGGAGCAGTATTATAGTAGTTATTGGCATAAGCGAAGAGAAACAAAAGTCCAGTGCGCTCACCGATCTGCTGGAATCTTCAGTGGTTTATTGATAGCAAATCATACCGAGCAGGGGGAAAGGTGAAATAGGCGCGGGACCGTCTCTGCAATCACAACAGTTTCACGCCGCAGCGCCTTTGTCAAGTTCAGAGTACGTCACTACCGGGATAGGAGTGTCTTATATACAATCAGTGCACACGTGTCAAAACAGAAATACAAAATACAAGTAATAAAGTATAAAAATGCAATCTTACAGGAAAACGCTCCAGTCATTTCTTTCATTGAGCCCGTTCGGGCCAGTAGCGTCTAATTCCGCTATCCAGATAGCTTCTCTTCTGAGAAGACTCTGGTGTTTGTCTCCTCCTCTGTCTTTAGGATCGATCCTCTCAAGACCTAGGAAACGCAGACATTTCGCGTCTCCCGCATGGGCCGTGTTCACATGCTCTATAAGACGGGGAACGCCTTTCCCGCTGTCTCGACCAGGAGGGGCCTCAACGTTCTGTCCAGAAATTGTGACAAAAACTCGGTGGTGGAGCCTATGGCTGACACTATGGGGCGCCCAGGTGGTTTGTCCAGGTTTTTATGGACTTTAGGAAGAAAGTACCACCTGGGCGCCTTAGGTGACAGTGGGAGCAGCTTCTCTGCTGTGCGTTTGTCAATTCCTCCTTTGCAACTGTGCTTGTTGAGGAGGCAGCGCAACTGTTCATGTATCCTGGGCAAAGAATTTACCCAGGGGTATAGGTGGTACGTCTGGACTGGACGTTGAGGCCCCTCCTGGTCGAGATACCGGGCTATCTCAAGGACTCAGGGGACTTCATCAATGCTTTAGAGTCTGTCCATATCACTGAAGGATGCATTTTAGCATCTATTGATGTTGAGAGCCTCTACACCCGCATCCCTCATGATGCGGGTGTAGAGGCGATCGACTGGTTCGTATCTAGATGTGAGAAGCCCCCTGAATTCAGGGACTTTGTTAAAGAATCTCTGCTATTTATTTTGAACAATAATGTTTTTTTTGTTTCAGGATCAGTGGTACGTGCAGGAGATCAGGACGGCCATGGGCACGCCGGTCTCCTGCATGTATGCAAATTTGTTTTTGGCCAAACTTGAAAATGATCTGGTCTTTAATGCCCTAAACCCACACATCGGTAGCACCAAAGCATACTTTAGGTATGTCTATGATGTGTTCGTCGTGTGGGAGGGGAGTGAGAGTGGCTTTGCTCAATTGGTTGAGTTTCTAAATACTTCCAACGGTGTGAACATGCTGTTCCCATATAAGATAGGAGGCATGTCCCTAGACTTCCTAGACGTCCAAGTCGACGTAGAAAATGGCCACCTCTCCACATCTGTCTTTAGGAAAAAAAACTGCCTGCAATTCGGTCCTTCACTATGCTAGTTCCCACCCTACTATAGTTAAAAACTCTATTCCATTCAGCCAATTGGTCCGTCTAAAAAGAATAAATAATACTCAGCAATCCTTCTCCAGCCAGGCCCAGGAATTAGGGATGAGGTTGGTAGCTAGACATTACCCTCCAAAGATCATAGCAGACGCTAGAAAAAAAGTGGATATGCTGTCCAGAGAAAGCCTACTTACAACTAAACCTCCCCCAGATACTCAACACAGAAAATTTACTTTCGCCTTCCAAAACTCACCACTTAACAATATTATAGCCCAAAGTATATGTAGACACTGGCATATACTCGAACAAGATGAAGACATTGGCGAAATCGCGTCACATGGTCCTTTAATTACATATTGTAAATATCGCACCATCGGCGATATACTAAATGTGAATTCAGTCATCAAAAAAACTGGTAGTGAATGGTTGACACATACGCATCTGAAAGGCAACAAGCGCTGCGGGACGTGCAATTACTGTTCCCAGCTTATCACCACTGACTACATCAAACTCAATGGTACAGATTGTTACATTCATAATCTAATCACATGCAGATCTACATTCACAGTATACGGCATTGTGTGCCCATGCAATCGCTTCTATGTAGGTAAAACCAAACGACCTATATGGACTCGCTTTAAAGAACACATGTACTCCGTAAGAACTGGGAAAGGCGTGTGAACACGGCCCAATGCGGGAGACGCGAAACGTCTGCGTTTCCTAGGTCTTGAGAGGATCGATCCTAAAGTCAGAGGAGGAGACAAACACCAGAGTCTTCTCAGAAGAGAAGCTATCTGGATAGCGGAATTAGACGCTACTGGCCCGAACGGGCTCAATGAAAGAAATGACTGGAGCGTTTTCCTGTAAGATTGTATTTTTATACTTTATTACTTGTATTTTGTATTTCTGTTTTGACACGTGTGCACTGATTGTATATAAGACACTCCTATCCCGGTAGTGACGTACTCTGAACTTGACAAAGCGCTGCGGCGTGAAACTGTTGTGATTGCAGAGACGGTCCCGCACCTATTCCACCTTTCCCCCTCCTCGGTATGATTTGCTATCAATAAACCACTGAAGATTCCAGCAGATCGGTGAGCGCACTGGACTTTTGTTTCTCTTCGCTTATTCCAGTATCGTTCTCCTTTTCCCCGTTGCACCCCGAACATTATCTCAGTTGGTTCGTATATGTCTATGCATCGGCTAAGTATCTACACGTGAGCCTAGTCCACCCCTAGTGCGGGCACTACCTTTTATTGACCATTCATTATAGTAGTTATATTCCTGTATATAGGAGCAGTATTATAGTAGTTATATTCCTGTATATAGGAGCAGTATTATAGTAGTTATATTCTTGCATACAGGAGCAGTATTATAGTAGTTATATTCCTGTACATAGGGGGCAGTATTATAGTAGTTATATTATTGTATTTAGGACCAGTATTATAGCAGTTATATTCTTGTATATAGGAGCAGTATTATAGTAGTTATATTCTTGTATATAGGAGGCAGTATTATAGTAGTTATATGCTTGTATACAGGTGCAGTATTAGGCTATGTTCACATTACGTGAACACCCGGCCGTTCCGTGACAACTATATTACTGCCCCTATAAATAGAAATATAACTGCGCGGTGGTACACGGGGCAATATGGCTTGATCAATTCATATACAGACACTCTGGTGTTGATTTTTAATATAGGCCTAGCGGCATTAGTATCAGCCATAGATGGGATGTGCAGCGGTTCCATTCTCTCCAGTTCGTGTTTTACAGTTCTCCCTCTCTGAACAGCTAGCACTCCTTTATAAGACCCACATGACCAAAATTAGCAGGATATGTCTGTGCTCACATGTCTGGACCTTATGTCTTCCCCATTCTGTGAGAGCAGCAATGGTAAGTGTAATACCATATCCATACTTGTGTCGTTTGGGGGCAGCCTTCCCCGCCGGTGGTGCTGGCTGGGTTTTGGTGGGGCTTTTTGGGTCTGGTCCTGTGACATTGGGGTTGCAGGGCCGTTCCATGGCCTCCCTTCCCTGCATGTGCACGCTTTGCGGGGTTGGCGGTCGCTGACCGACACGGTGTGGAGTTAGCGTAGGGACCCGTGTGGACCAGAGGACCTGCGCGGTGGTACACGGGGCAATATGGCTTGATCAATTCATATACAGACACTCTGGTGTTGATTTTTAATATAGGCCTAGCGGCATTAGTATCAGCCATAGATGGGATGTGCAGCGGTTCCATTCTCTCCAGTTCGTATAACTACTATAATACTGCTCCTATATACAAGAATATAACTACAATAATACTGCTCCTATATACAAGAATATAACTACTATAATACTGCCCCCTATATACAGGAATATAACTACTATAATATGCACAAGCCAAAAAGACAGAAATGGCTGCACATCGCACCCATGGCTGACACGAAAGCTTATTCAGCTACATTTAAAACCAACATCAGAAGTTAGTATATAATGTGGCCAAACCATATTGCCTCATGTACCACGTGCAGGTCTTCTGATACACGAGTCCCTAACCAAAAAACATCACTGTGTCGATCAGCGACCACAATCCCCGCAAAGCGGGCGCAAGCAGAGAAGGGGGGCCACGGAATGGCCCTGCAACCCCATTGTCACAGGACCAGACCCTAAAGGGCCCCTCCAGACCTCGCAGGCGCCACCGGCGGAAAAAGTGGACGCCAAGCAACACAAGTGTGAACAAGCTCTTACCTCTCTCCATTCCTCTACAGGTAGAATGGGAAAATACTGGGAGATCCTCCCCTTATGTACACAGGTGCTTCCTGCTAATTTGGATCACATGGGTCTTACAAAGCACGAGTGCTAGCCACAATGCTTCTCTGCTTGCGCACGCTTTGCGGGGATTGTGGTCGCTGACCGGCACAGTGATGATGTTTGGTTAGGGACTCATGTGTATCAGAAGACCTGCACGTGGTACATGAGGCAATATGGTTTGGCCAAATTATATACTAACTTCTGATGTTGGTTTTAAATGTAGCTGAATAAGCTTTCGTGTCAGCCATGGGTGTGATGTGCAGCCATTTCTGTCTTTTTGGCTTGTGCATATAACTACTATAATACTGCTCCTATATACAAGAATATAACTACTATAATATTGCCCCCTATAAACAGGAATATAACTACTATAATACTGCTCCTATATACAAGAATATAACTACTATAATATTGCCCCCTATATACAGGAATATAACTACTATAATACTGCTCCTATATACAAGAATATAACTGCTATAATACTGTCCCCTATATACAAGAATATAACAACTATAATACTGCCCCCTATATACAGGAATATAACTACTATAATACTGCTCCTATATACAGGAATATAACTACTATAATACTGCTCCTATATACAGGAATATAACTACTATAATACTGCTCCTATATACAAGAATATAACTACTATAATACTGCTCCTATATACAGGAATATAACTACTATAATACTGCACCTATATACAGGAATATAACTACTATAATACGAACTGGAGAGAGTGGAACGGCTGCACATCCCATCTATGGCTGATACTAATGCCGCTAGGCCTATATTAAAAATCAACACCAGAGTGTCTGTATATGAATTGATCAAGCCATATTGCCCCGTGTACCACCGCGCAGGTCCTCTGGTCCACACGGGTCCCTACGCTAACTCCACACCGTGTCGGTCAGCGACCGCCAACCCCGCAAAGCGTGCACGTGCAGGGAAGGGAGGCCATGGAACGGCCCTGCAACCGCAATGTCACAGGACCAGACCCAAAAAGCCCCATCAAAACCCAGCCAGCACCATCGGCGGGGAAGGCTGCCCCCAAACGACCAAAGTATGGATATGGTATTACACTTACCATTGCTGCTCTCACAGAATGGGGAAGACATAGGGTCCAGACATGTGAGCACAGACATATCCTGCTAATTTTGGTCATGTGGGTCTTATAAAGGAGTGCTAGCTGTTCAGAGAGGGAGAACTGTGAAACACGAACTGGAGAAAGTGGAACGGCTGCACATCCCATCTATGGCTGATACTAATGCCGCTAGGCCTATATTAACGGTGTGGAGTTAGCGTAGGGACCCGTGTGGACCAGAGGACCTGCGCGGTGGTACACGGGGCAATATGGCTTGATCAATTCATATACAGACACTCTGGTGTTGATTTTTAATATAGGCCTAGCGGCATTAGTGTCAGCCATAGATGGGATGTGCAGCCGTTCCATTCTCTCCAGTTCGTGTATAACTACTATAATACTGCTCCTATATACAGGAATATAACTACTATAATACTGCTCCCTTTATACAAGAATATAATTACTATAATACTGCTCCTATATACAAGAATATAACTACTATAATACTGCTCCTATATACAGGAATATAACTACTATAATACTGCTCCTATATACAGGAATATAACTACTATAATACTGCTCTTATATACAAGAATGTAACTACTATAATACTGCTCCTATATACAGGAATATAACTACTATAATACTACTCCTATATACAGGAATATAACTACTATAATACTGCTCCTATATACAGGAATATAACTACTATAATACTGCTCCTATATACAAGAATATAACTACTATAATAGCAAATGGAAAAAACAGATCCGGGCACTCACCGGCAAGGTAGGATTTCTTTATTCAGGCACTATGTTCAGCGGGGAAGGGAGGACAGGTGGAGGTGCGGGCGCACGCTACCCCAGGCGTCCTGATGCCTCTGCTTTCACTTCCCCTCCCCACTCACGTCTGCCAAGACTGAATAAATGGATTGATTTGCAGCTACTTTTTGGGTGAGTGCAAGCTCTCTTTTCTAAGTTTGGAATAACTACTATAATACTGCCCCCTATGTATATTGGGTATTAAACAGAATTTTCCCTGTCTTTCTTGGTTGTACGCCGGGGCAGTGATCTCTCTTACTGTCCGGGTAGTTACCATACATTAGCATGCCGCTGATTCCCTGTACTGAGGACAATGATCATTACTATTGGATACAAGAAGAGGAATCGCCAGGTATCCACTAATAGTGATTACGGATTGCCGAGTCTCCGTTCTCTATCATTAGTAACATTATCATGCAGGGGCCTAATGTTTTCAGTGCGGTTGATTGTTTAACTATTTAGGCCAGTAGGAGTTTATTACTGTTGGCCAGGAAGGTAATTTTATAGCTGGAACAGACTTCTTTGAGGCTTAGCTACTTACAGTGAGGCATTATGGGTAACCTTGTCAGGTAACGCATACTCAGAAAAAGGCATTGACACCATCTAAAATAAAAAAAATGAATTAGTGTGTAGTCAGTAAGAATATAGTGGCATCTCCCTAAGCTGGAGTGTATAATGGAACGCCATGGCACCTACATTTGGATATGTTATATGATAGGTTGTCAGGATTTGAGCAATAAGCGATAAGGCAAAATAAAAGGGAAAGAGAGTGAGCTCTTACCTTGTAGCATCACAATCAACAACACTCAACCTGAACCTCCCCTCACACAGAATGGGAAAGCCGGCACCTAATATTCTACTATATCAACTACTATAATACTACTAGAAAATGTACCCGGTGCTGCCCGGGTATAAAGTGTCAGTGTGTTAATTAGATTTGTTCTAAGGTGCCCAGGAGGCCAAGCTAAAGGTATTGTTTCATCTGAGTTAATCAGTGGAATTAGTGTATACCTGTAGTGCATAGTTGGAGGGGTTCTGTATACCCACAGTGTATAGTTTTTAGGGGTCTTGCATATCTGTAGTGCATAGTTGGGGGGGCTGTATACCTATAGTGTATAGTTGGGGGGGTCCTGTATACCTGTAGTGTGTAGTTGGGGGGCTGTATACCTGTAGTGTAAAGTTGAGGGAGGTCCTGTATACCTGTACTGTATAGTTCGGGGGTCCTGTATACCTGTAGTATATAGTTGGTGCTGCATACCTGTAATGTATAGTTGGTGAAGGTCTTGTATACCTGTAGTATATAGTTCGGGGGTCCTGTACACCTGTAGTGTATAGTTTGGGGTCCTATATACCTGTAGTGTATAGTTGGTGGAGTTCCTGTATACCTGTAGTGTATAGCTTTGGGGTCCTGTATACCTGTAGTATAGAGCTGGTGGGGGTGCTGTATACCTGTATTATATAGTTGGTGGAAGTCTTGTATACCTGTAGTGTATAGTTTTGGGTTCCTGTAAACCTGTAGTGTATAGTTTGGGGTCCTATATACCTGTAATATATAGTTGGTGGAGTTCCTGTATACCTGTAGTGTATAGTTTAGGGGTCCTGTATACCTGTAGTGTAAAGTTTGGGGTCCTGTATACCTGTAGTATATAGTTGGAGGTTGTCCCGTGCACCTTTAGTGTATAGTTTTTGGTCCTGTATACCTGTAGTGTCCTGTATACCTGCAGGGTCGTATTTACCATTAGGCACCCATGGTCTAGTGCGTAGGGTAGCACCTTGCAGAGGGGCAGTACCCTCCCGTTCAGACTTGCCAGAAAATCTGGTGTCTTTTCGAGGGGGGTATGGCGGTATTGGTCAGGTCTGGTATAGCGGTGTTATCCAGTCACAGTATGGCGGTATTGGTCAGGTCTGGTATGGCAATGTTATTCAGTCACAGTGTGTCGGTATTAGTCAGGTCTGGTATGGCGGTGTTATCCAGTAACAGTATGGTGGTATTGGTCAGGTCTGGTATAGTGGTGTTATCCAGTCACAGTATGGCGGTATTGGTCAGGTCTGGAATGGCAGTGTTACCCAGTCACAGTATGGCGGTATTGGTCAGGTCTGGAATGGCAGTGTTACCCAGTCACAGTATGACGGTATTGGTCAGGTCTGGTGTGACAGTGTTACCCAGTCACAGTATGGCGGTATTGGTCAGGTCTGGTGTGGCAGTGTTATCCAGTCACAGTATGGCGGTATTGGTCAGGTGTGGTATGACAGTGTTATCCAGTCACAGCAAGGCGGTATTGGTCAGGTCTGGTGTGGCGGTTTTAAATGTGATGTGTGGAGCTATTACCTACCTATTCTGATGCTAATTGGTGAGTGAGGATGGGGCGTCTTCAGTTTTAGTGCTTAGGGCAGCAGCAGCTGGTAATACTGTCCTGTATACCTGTATAGATGGAGTAGGGGGCCCTGTATACATGTACTGTATAGATGGAGTAGGGGCTCCTGTATACATGTACTGTATAGATGGAGTAGGAGGCCCTGTATACATGTACTGCATAGTTGGAGTAGGGGGTCCTGTATACCTGTAGTGCCCTGTATATACATGTACTGTATAGATGGAGTAGGGGGTCTACCAGTTATTTCTGTGGATGTTGTGAGGCAGCTGCCCTAGCAACCATTTAGATTCCAGCTCCCTGTGAAAATGAAAGCAGTAATCCTATTGGTTGCTAAGGCTCCAACTGCCATGTCTGCTGCAGCTAATTATATCACCTGTGTTTGCAGTGAGGAGATTTTCCCATTCATCTCTATGGGGCGCCGCTCTTCCCCCTCCCCCTCCCCTCCGGTACATCTGGCAGGGACGGGACCTTCGCAATAACCTTCCCGGGCACCCAATGTATCTGTGTGCCAAATTTGGGGTCAAACGGTTCAGGCGTTTGGAAGTCTATACAGGACAGACAGACTAACTTTCATTTTTATTATATAGACTAGAAAATGTACCCGGTGCTGCCCGGGTATAAAGTGTCAGTGTGTTAATTAGATTTGTTCTAAAGTGCCCAGGAGGCCAAGCTAAAGGTATTGTTTCATCTGAGTTAATCAGTGGAATTAGTGTATACCTGTAGTGCATAGTTGAAGGGGTTCTGTATACGCACAATGTATAGTTTTTAGGGGTCTCGCATATCTGTAGTGCATAGTTGGGGGGGCTGTATACCTATAGTGTATAGTTGGGGGGGTCCTGTATACCTGTAGTGTGTAGTGGGGGGGCTGTATACCTGTAGTGTATAGTTGAGGGAGGTCCTGTATACCTGCAGTGTACAGTTGGTGAAGGTCCTGATACCTGTACTGTATAGTTCGGGGGTCCTGTATACCTGTAATGTATAGTTGGTGGAGGTCTTGTATACCTGTAGTTTATAGTTTGAGGGTCCTGGATACCTGTAGTGTATAATTGGTGGAGGTCTTGTATACCTGTAGTATATAGTTCGGGGGTCCTGTATACCTGTAGTGAATAGTTTGAGGGTCCTGTATAACTATAGTATAGAGTTGGTGGAGGTCCTGTATACCTGTAGTGTATAGTTTGGGGTCCTATATACCTGTAGTATATCGCTGGTGGAGTTCCTGTATACCTGTAGTATATTTGGGGTCCTGTTTACTTGTAGTATAGACTTGGTGAAGGTGCTATATACCTGTATTATAGAGTTGGTGTAGGTTCTGTATAACTGTAGTGTATAGTTTTGAGGTCCTGTATACTTGTAGTGTATAGTTTGGGGTCCTATATACCTGTAGTATAGTTGGTGCTGTATAGTTGGGTCCTATATACCTGTAGTATATAGTTGGTGCTGTATACCTGTAATGTATAGTTGGTGGAGGTCTTGTATACCTGTAGTTTATAGTTTGAGGGTCCTGGATACCTGTAGTGTATAATTGGTTAAGGTCTTGTATACCTGTAGTATATAGTTCAGGGGTCCTGTATACCTGTAGTGAATAGTTTGAGGGTCCTGCATAACTATAGTATAGAGTTGGTGGAGGTCCTGTATACCTGTAGTGTATAGTTTGTATATTCCTATATACCTGTAGTATATAGCTGGTGGAGTTCCTTTATACCTGTAGTATATTTGGGGTCCTGTATACTTGTAGTATAGAGTTGGTGAAGGTGCTGTATACCTGTATTATAGAGTTGGTGTAGGTCCTGTATACCTGTAGTGTATAGTTTTGAGGTCCTGTATTAGTGTATAGTTTGGGGTCCTATATACCTGTAGTATATAGTTGGTGGAGTTACTGTATACCTGTAGTGTAAAGTTTTGGGGTCCTGTATACCTGTAGTGTATAGTTTGGGGTCCTGTATACCTGTAGTATATAGTTGGTGGAGGTCCTGTATACCTGAAGTATATAGTTGGTGGAGGTCCTGTATACCTGTAGTGTATAGTTTTGGGGTCCTTTATACCTGTAGTGTAAAGTTTGGGGTCCTGTATACCTGTAGTATATAGTTTTGTGGAGGTCCCGTGCACCTGTAGTGTATAGTTTTGGGGTCCTGTATACCTGTAGTGTCCTGTATACCTGCAGGGTTGTATTTACCCG